>CM023538.1:68504946-68803943 GCA_013350335.1 Chimonanthus salicifolius | reverse complement strand
AATAACACATATATATTACTTTACAATTTCCGGGCCATTACATCAACCATTGTTGACCAATTAAATGAATTTCATCCAACCCATGGTCCATTGGACCATACTTGGGCCTTTGCCCAAATTTTGATTCACTTAACATTTATTCCACGAAAATTCTCAATTAACATCATTAAAATAAATAATAACCACAGATATACTGATTCACAAATTCCGGGTCATTACACCAGAAGGGGAAAGGACCATCATGACATGGGAATGGTTCTCAGCCACCTTCCTAGAGCAATATTTTCCAGAGGAGGAAAGAGAGAGCCAGATTCAAGCCTTCCTCTCATTGATACAAGGCAGCATGACGGTGGCAGAATACCACAGAGAATTCCTTAAACTGTCCGTCTATGCATTCTACATGGTGGATATTGAGCACTAAAGGGCCCGTAAGTTTAAATGGGGCCTTCGACCAAACATCAGAGCCAGGGTGACAATCTTCAAAGAACCCACATTGGCAGGGGTGGTCAGCAGGGCCACCATAGCAGAACGGGAGTTGAACGAAATAGTGCGGTTTGACAACCGCCGAGGGCAAAGTGGGCGGGGTGTATTTCAACCCAACAAGAAGTTCCGCCCAAATTCTAGCAGACCCTCACTCTCCACAGGATCTACGGGGGGCTTTTGTCCCAATCAACCCTCCTCATCAACATCAGTCACACATGTTTCTCGGGGTGGGAACACATGTTATCAGTGTGGCCAACAGGGCCACTTCAAGAGAGAATGTCCCCAGATCAACCGACCCTCCAACTCCAGGGGTACCTTCTGCCCTCCATCTAGACCGACTCAGTCGCGAGGAGGTAGAACATACAATCAGGCAGGACGGGCACCAACCCCTACCAGATCTGGACGACTTTTCACCATACCGACTCCAGTAGCGGTGGATCACTCGGTGATGCAAGGTGTGGCTGTAATTGGTAGTTCCTATGTTGTTACATTATTTGACTCTCGAGCTTCACATTCATTTATATCTGCTGCATTCATATCTGCTACGGGCACATTAGTACAAAACCTGCCCACATCACTCACCATTGTATCCCCCGTCGGAGACACATCATTAGGACTCATATGTACGGCATTGAACACTGAACTCGCGGGATTCAGATTCGAGTTCAACTACTTAGTAATCGATATGGCCGAATACGATGTTATATTTGGCATGGACTGGTTAACTACAATCAGGCCCATATTGATTGCCACCTTCGTAGGGTGATAGTTTGGTCACCCGAGGGAAAGCGGTACGTGGTACACGCTGACAGGCAGGGCATTCCTAGAAGGCTACAGGAAGAATTGAACCATCTTGCCTTGAACAATCTCAGATTAGATAGGGCACCAGTAACTGAACTTCCAGCAGTAGTAACAGATTATGTCGAGGTATTCCCAACAGAGCTCCCTGGTTTACCACCTAAGAGGGAGATAGACTTTGAGATCAAGTTATACCCCAGCGCCGCTCCAGTATCGTTACCCCATTATAGAATGGCACCAGCTGAGATGACTGAGTTGAAGAAGCAGATTGATGAACTGCTCAGACTGGGTTTTATTCGGAACAACACATCCGCATGGGGAGCCCCGGTATTATTTGTGAAGAAGAAAGACGATACCCTGCGAATGTGTGTGGATTATAGAAAGTTGAACCAGCTGATTGTTAGGAATAAGTATCCCCTACCCCGGATTAACGATTTGTTTGATCAACTTAGGGGTTCCTCTCACTTCTCCAAGATTGATCTAATGTCCGGGTACCATCAAATCCGGTTAGGGAGGAGGACATAGAGAAGACAGCTTTCAGGACACGATATGGTCTATATGAGTATGTAATCATGCCGTTTGGACTTACTAATGCACCGGCGGTGTTCATGGACCTGATGAATAGGATATTCCGTCCATACTTTGATCAGTTTGCGATCGTATTCATCGATGATATTCTGGTCTACTCCAAAAGTTAGAAGGAATATGCCGAGCACCTGCGGATAGTCCTAGACACCTTGAGGAAGAACCAATTGTACGCCAAAGCCAGCAAGTCTGAATTTTGGCTATCTGAAGTCAACTTCTTGGGGCACATCATATCAGAGGAAGGTATAGCCGTGGACCCAGCTAAGGTAGCAGCAGTCAAGGAATGGAAAGCGCCGACAAATGTGACCGAGATCCGCAGTTTTCTAAGATTGGCCGGTTACTATCGGAAATTCATCATGGACTTCTCCAAGATTACAGCTCAACTTACTCGACTCACTCAGAAAGGAGTCAAATTTCAGTGGTCAGATCTATGCAACCAGAGATTTGAGGAGTTACAGGAGAGGCTTACGATCGCTCCTATTCTGATCTTGCCGGAAAGAGACAGAAATTATGAGGTGTACTGTGATGCCTCCGGTGAGGGACTGGGGTGTACACTCAGTCAAAGTAATCGTGCGGTGGCGTACGGATCAAGACAGCTGAAAATTCATGAACGCCATTATCCCACACATGATCTAGAACTAGCAGCGGTGGTTTTCGCTCTCAAAAGCTGGAGACACTACCTCTATGGTGAAAAGTTTGAGGTATTCTCGGATCACAAGAGTCTGAAGTATTTATTTGATCAGAAAGAACTCAACATGAGACAGCGCAGATGGATGGAATATCTGGCGGATTATGAGTTCGCACTTCGGTATCATCCTGGCAAGGCGAACAAAGTGGCGAATGCCCTCAGCCGCTTGTCACATACGACAGTAGCCAGCATGATCAGGACGGAATGGGAGGTACTGAATACCATCAGAGAATTTAAACTCTACCTCAATAATTATGGGACCATATATAATTTGATCATACGATCCAACATGGTCTCCAAGATTGAACGGGAGCAATGGACAGATCCAGAGGTGGAGGAGATTTGGGCCAAGATGTCTACCGGCGAGGTTATACCGGAGTGGGAGTTACGACCAGGGCAGGGTCTTATGTTCCGAGGTAGGACATATGTGCCTAAGAATTGCAGAAGAGAGTTGCTGATTGAAGCACACCAAACCAAACTCTCAATCGACCCGGGCAACACCAAGATGTATCATGATCTTAAGAGGCACTGTTGGTGGCATGGACTTAAGAAAGATGTGGCAGAGTTTGTTACTCGTTGCTTAACTTGTCAGCAGGTTAAGGCAAAACATCGGAAACCACCGGGCTTACTCGCACCCTTACCAGTGCCAGAATGGAAATGGGAGCACATATCCATGGACTTTGTAACAGGGTTGCCAAGGTCATCAAAGGGCAATGATATGATATGGGTTATAGTGGACCGGTTGACCAAGTCTGCACATTTCCTTCCCATCAAGATGACAGATTCATCAGAGACTTTGGATCGACGGTACATCCGGGAAATCATCAGGTTACATGGCATTCCCCAGTCTATTGTCTCCGATAGGGATGGCCGATTCACCAGCAGAGTATGGCAGGGCATGCAGTCGGCTATGGGGACCGACATATTGACTAGCACAGCATTTCATCCGCAGACTGATGGACAGTCAGAGAGGACGATACAGACACTGGAGGATATGCTGAGAGCATGCATGCTAGATTTCAAGGGCGGATGGGAGGATTATTTGCCACTGGTAGAGTTCTCTTACAATAACAGTTACCAGGCAAGCCTCCAGATGGCTCCATTTGAGGCCTTGTATGGTAGGCCGTGTAGATCACCAGTGTGTTGGACAGAGGCCGGTGAGCCTGCATTGATTAGACCGGATTTGGTTGCGGAGACTACAACCCAGATTAAGTTGATACGACAACATCTACTCACTGCACAGAGCCGCCAGAAGAGTTATGCCGACAGAAGGAGAAGGTTCCTCGAGTTTGAGGTGGGAGACTTAGTGTTCTTAAAAGTCTCACCACAGAAGGGGCACATGAGGTTCGGGAAGAAGGGGAAACTGTCGCCTAGATTTGTGGGGCCGTTTCCGATCCTGAAGAGGGTGGGAGGAGTAGCTTATCAGTTGGCGCTCCCTCCACAATTATCATCTCTACATGATGTATTCCATGTATCCATGTTAAGAAAGTACAATCCCGATCCTTCTCATGTGTTGAATGTTCAAGACATCGATGTACAAAGCGATGCGACATATGTGGAGAAGCTGGTCAGAGTGATCGGAAGCGAACAAAAGGTGCTGCGGAACCGCGCCATTCAGTTCGTCAAGGTGGTATGGGAACGACATGGCAATGAAGAAACCACTTGGGAACTTGAGTCGGAGATGAAAACCGCTTATCTGGAGCTCTTTGCATGAGTTGTTTTGAACCCCTACTTCGCTCAAATTTTCGGGACGAAAATTTCAAAAGAGGATTCTATTGTAATAGCCCGAAATTTTAAATCAATATATGTTCGGCATTTATTTACTTTAATTTAAATTTTGATATGATGGAATGCCAAATGGATCAAATTTTGGGACAAAGGCCCAAGAAGGACCCAATGGACCATAGAGTGAATGAAATTCGTCGGAAGGGTCAACGATGGTCAAAGTGGGCCCGATCACCATGTAGGACCCAATGGATCAAAATTGGTCCAAACTCTAAGGTAAAGGGGTAGAAAATAATTTGGTTGGGCCATGGGCCCAATGGTGGCCCAATTAATTTGAAAAGGGTGAATTGGAATTAAACCCTCTAAGTTAGTAATGAAATGAAATGGCATGACCAAGTGGGGCCCACCTCCACCTCACCAATTGAGGTGGCGTGTTGACCCAAGGTGGTGGGGCCGACCACCATGGTTGACTTGGTCAACCATGGGTGGATTTCATAGAGGAAAATTAATGGGATTAAAATTAAGTAGGAATTAATTAATTAACTTAACCTAAGGATCAATTGAATTAGATTGATTAAGTTAAATATGTTCAAATGGTCAAAACCATTCCAACAAACACAAACCACCCCAAACAAACACAAACCACTTTGAAGAAACACAAGATTGAAACCATGGGTTTAAATGGTGGTTTTACCCCAACCACCACCATTAATGCCATGTTGGTTGGTGGGAGGAATGAATGACAAAAAAAAAAAAGATGAGATGACTTCCCATCTCATTTCCATCTAACCACTACAATCTCTCCATCTCTTTGCACTCTCAAAACCGTCCCCTACCTTCACAAGAGGAAGAAAGAAGAAAACTTAGAAGAAAAAGAGAAGAAAAGAGAAGAAAAGAAAAGGAAAAGGCTAAGTGTTGACCCACCACCTCAAGGTAAACACTTGAGATACCTTTCTCATTACCTTCCCCTCTCCCTCTCTCAAGCAAACCCACTCAATCTTGGCCGATCCTAAGCTTGGAGAGCCTCACCATTTGATCAAGCTCATCTTGACCGTACATCAAGGAGAAGAAGAAAAGAGAAGGCTAAGGAGAGCAAAGAGGAAAGAAGGACCGGAGGAGTCATCGGGTGGTAAGATTTTCTTAAAACAAGAATTTATGTTTTCTAGATAGGATATGGAATCCATTTCTTAGATTTAATATGGCCAAAAATGTTGTGGGCCATGGATCTAAGATCCATCAAATGGTAGGATAAGAAATGGATAAAATGGAGGAATGGATTAAGAAATGGATGAAATGGAAGAATGGAATTTTTTTAATGGAATTTCAAGTCTTTATTAAGCATAGAGAATTGGATTTTTAATGGATTGATGGGCCATAGGGTTCCGCCATGTAGCATGGCCGAACCCCATGGTAAATGATGGATGATTTTTTTTATTAAGATTATAAGGTTTAAAATTTTGGAGAATGAGTAATGATAATTAGTTTTCAAGTGATTTTAAATAGGGTTTAAAGGATAGAAAGATGGATTTACAAGTGTATGATATAAGTTTTTTTTTAAAGGGACCAAATGAATGGTGTTATTGATTTTTAAAAAAAAAAAAGGAATTTTTAAATGAAGAAAACCATGGATCAATATTAGTGAAACCATGGTCTTAAATGGCACTAAGGAAGGTGAGCCATGAACCATGGGTTCGGCCATGATGCATGGCCGAACCCTATGGTAAAATTTTGGGATTTTTATGAATGGAAAATAATGGAGAAAAATGATAAATTTAAATGGATTTATGAGTATGGTATGTGATGTTTAAATGGGATGAAAATGGATGATTTAATTTCATTTGAGGTAGGAGTAAAAGGGGTAAGATAGACCAAGAAAAAATGGAGAAAGAAACATCATGGGTTCGGCCATGGTGTATGGCCGAACCCATGACCCAATTTTAGATCAATTTTGGGTCTAAGGTAATATATTATATATATATATATATATATATATATATATATATATATATATATATATATATATATATATATAAATGAATGGACATTAGTCTAATCAATGGCTAATTTTAAATGATCGTATGGCATAGTTGATGAGGCAAGATGGACCCAAGAAATTGAAAAAAAATGGACATCATGGGTTTGGCCATGGTGTATGGCTGAACCCATGACCTCTTTGTGGGCCATATTTAGGGCCAAGAATGGAATGAATTATGGGATTAAATGTTTTCAAACTTAATCAAAGTAGGTGGCTATTTTTATGGATATTAGGGGATGGTCAATGAATGCCTAATGGATCTAAGTTATGGATGAAATTTTGACTTCAAAATATGTATGAATGAGGAAATATTAAACCATGGAGGTCTAGTGGCAAAACCGTAATTAGTGGCCACAATGAAGAACCATGGGTTCGGCCATGATGCATGGCTGAACCCTATGTATGTTAGACATAAAACTTGGATACATTGCGAATGATTAAATGAAACGGATAGATGCTGCGTTTTAGGCTCGCAAATTGGAATATTTAAAATAGCCAAAATTGGATTTATGGATGTGTTTTAAACCACGGAAAACGAGGCTAAGTTAGGGGCCGACTTTGGTAAACGGATAATGTAATTAGGAACCTAAGGTTGTAATAAGTTAAGGACTAAATCATGGATAACATATAGACTAATTCGGTAAATATGTAATAAGGTACCGGGACGTCGCAAACGGTACTCGATCGGCGACCGGATTATCGAACGGAAACGTAACGGGACGCTAAGCGATATTCGGTAGGATTCCTACCTTTTTGTAAGGCTTGGATATGTGATGGTTCTTTAATTTGATGATTATATGATTTATCTTATGATGGGATTTCGAATTATGAATTATATGTTTAAGTACTATGGATTATGATTTAATGCTATGGATAATATTTTTTTTAGACTATGGACTATACTTAGATGCCATGGATTTTATATGGATTATATATATATTACATAGCATAATGCACTTACATGTCATGCATGGCATGGGTGGGAAAATAATGAAACCGGAGTCCATGCTCCGTCGGGGCGACCGAGAAGCAAACATGGGGATAGCTTGAGGGGCTATAACTGGAGTCCATGCTCCGTCGGGGCGACCGAGAATCAGACATGGGGATAGCTCTTATGCTATAACCGGAGTCCATGCTCCGTCGGTGCGACCGAGAAGCAAACATGGGGACACCTTGACGAGACTTTGCCGTCAAGGGGGATACGATATTTTATGATGATACGGTGGATGGGTGGGACACATGACATAGGCACCCATGGCATGGTATTCATCATATGTTTACTTTATTATTATTTGGTATGCATGTTATCACTAATTCATGTGCTAGCCCTACTTCTATTGGGCGCGTTGACTAACGCCCTACTTCTACCCTAGCCGATGACGCAGGAGATGGCAGAAACGGTGGACACGCCGGGAGTCAAGCTTAGGAGCTTGGGAAGCGGATATCTAGTTTTATTTCAGTTTCATTTTGGAGAAGTAATTTAAAGTAGCTTAGCTCGTCGGACTGTATAATTTATATTTCTTGCTATGGTTTGGACTGCATTATGGACAATATTGTTTTGAGGCATAAATGTGAACATAGGGATATTTTGGTAATTTAATGTTGTATCTTCCCTTCTATCTAAAACCGGTAGGATAGTCTCTATTATAACGTTCCGCACGTAATTATATTCCACGAGCTTACCTCCTACGCATGAACCGTTCCCGTGGACGTAGTTCCCCGCACGCATGGGGCTGGCCAGTTAAGGGTCGGGCTTTAGAAGCTCGGACTTAACTTGCGTCGTGACGTCCGCGCCCTCTCTCACTCTCCCTTTAAAAAAAAATAGACTCTGATTTTCGAAAAGCGAGTGAAAATGGGGCTGGCGTTACAATTCCCTTATGTCTATAGGCTTCTTCATATTCCTTCCCTTTATGGCTCTCTCTTTCTAGAGGCCCAAGCACTTGGGCTTCACCAATTACTCTCTATAATTGGTTTTGATGTCTTATAGCTTCTACTAATTTCTCCCCCATTTTGTCATATAATTGACAAAGATTAGTAGGCAGACATCGAGTTCCCCTTCATATTGGAGGAATTGGATTTCAAGCACTCCCACATGCTTCTTGCATTTAGTGTTTAAGTGCTCCAACTCATGGTTCTCCCCCACTATCCAATGCATACTTCTCGTGCATCATAATTTATTTGACCCTACACAAGCTAAGTTCCAGCTTAGCTGATTTGTACCATGAGTCAAGCTAATTTACCTAGCTTCCCTAGAATCTTCTCCCTATTCTCCAAGCTATCTTTTCTAGCTTGTTCGAACTCCCCCAAAAACTTAGTTGCCTCTAAGTTCATTTTTCATCAAGCTTCCTTTCAAGCTTGCATCAGTCTTCCTCCTTACACTGTCATGACCAGTGACAGGTACTAAATAACACATATTTTGTGCTGCCCCAAACTCCATTGATGAGAAATCATCATGTGCCAAATCCTATCTCCCTCAAGGTGTGCCAAAGTACCTGCACACACAAGATAAATGGAAGCATAGGCGTCTCCCTTAAATGTTTGTCACATATATAGTAATATAAAACATATTACTCCCCCTAAATATATGAATTAAAAACCCATTTATTCATATGATTAATCTCCCCCTTAATCATAGACTCTCCTCCCTTAAAGTTCTTCTTTCCCTAAGATCTTTAAACTTTTCCTCCAAAGCTTGAGCTTCTTCTTCAAAGCTTACATCAAGCTTCTACATTCTCCCTCTTAACATAAGCTTTATTTCAGCCTTCTAACTCTCTCCCCCTTTTTCTCATAAATTACCAAAGGGTGTTAAGCACAGAAATCAGTGTGTTGCAAAAAGTCTCAATTATTGGACTTAAGAGAAGGAAGAATAAAGAGTAGGAGCCACATGCATTTTCAAAGATATTCATATTTTTTAAGACATAAGCTATGCATGCTAGAGAAGGGAAGCACTCATATAGTAAATATACCATGAGAGAACATATGAGTGAATAACATCATGAACAACATAAGGTATGATAGCAAATATGCACACAGTTCATGAAATCATGAAGAATCCAGCCAGCCCAAGGAATGCAAAACCAAAACTGTATGGTTTACAAGAAATTTTGGCTGATCTTCAAAACACAAGTACAATACATAGATTTATACTAATCCAAGTAGAATGCATCAACCTACCAAGGTAACTAATTCATTCAACATATCATACTACAATGAAGAGTATAAGAATGAACAATTACCTTAGCTCAAATTTTTCAGATTCTAAGAAGAAGATCTAAAAAATAGTTTGAGTTTTATCCCAAAACTCAAACCCTTGGAAATTTCTTAATATTGAAAGATGGAGGCATTTCTCCCAATCAATTTCCGAGACCTGCTCTCCTTTGCTCAACAATTGAGATCACACTGCACCAAGTCCTCGGATTTGGACTTCATAATCAAAGTGGTTTTCACAATGCCAATCAATCCTGATTTTGGCTTTTCTTGCTCTTTGAAAGCCAATTATTTATGGCGCAGCCCAAGGTTGCATTCAAACAATTATGTGACAAATCTCAAGGCACATAAGAAGGATTAAACCATGAATGCAAACCGAGACAGATTCAGATATGATTAATTTTCTTTTCTCCAAATCACAATTCCAATGTCTAATAGATTTGTTAATAAAGAACATCACTAGAACATTGGAAAGACAACAAATTATCCCTATAAGAATTGATAATTAAGGGATGATAAGGTGTGTGTGCTTGTGATGTCTGCAAGTTCACAATACATCATGCTTTTCCTATACACCTTTGAATGCCAGTGTAGATATATACATTCACACAGGTTTTGTGCCATTTGAAGTGTAATGCCCCGCCCTTTTTCACTATGCCGAAAATCAGAGTCTATTTTTTTTTTTTTTGAATATAAGAATGAGAGAGAGTGGGACACCATGACGCGAGCTAAGTTCGAGCTTCCAAAGCCCGACCCTTAACTGGCCAACCATACGTGTGCATGGACCAAGTCCACTAAAACGGTTCACAGTTACTCAAGTTAACATGCGGAATAAAACATAGTTGCGGAATTATAATAGGATAACAATCCTATTCCATTTTAGATAGCAAGGACATCCATCACTTAATAATATTTACCTTTAATTAAGATATCCCAAAATTAACATTCAAACCATAGCAAATATTTCTACATTATTACATTCCCGACTGCTAGTTACTCAAATCACATAGTCCTTGAATAACTTAAACGAAATGAAACTTAATCATCCAAGCTCCTAAGTTTGGCTCCAAACACGTTCCTCGTTCCGTTCCCTTCCTATGTCATCAACTAGGGTAGAAGTAGGGCGTTAGAACAATGCACCCAGTAGGTATTCCAAGTAAGGCTAACACATGGGTTAGTACCAAAAATCCAGATATAATATATATCAAATCCAGATATAATAAATCATACCATATTTATAAAACATCGTATCCAAAATCATGTATGATAATAGAGATCCAATCATATAGATAAAAACCAGAAACCTTGCATGATAATAAAGATCATAATCATGCCGATTCAATGCCATGCCATGATATCATATCCAATGAGTCCCACCCATCACAAACACAAAGTAACCTCTTGATAGAAAACTCCTCATCAAGGTATCCCCCACAATTGTATTACGGACGCCCCGAGGGAGTGTGGATCTCCGGTTATCTCTTGATAGAAAATTCCTCATCAAGGTATCCCCACGATTGTATTACGGATGCCTCGACGGAGTGTGGAATCTCCGGTTACCTCTTGATGGAAAACTCCTCATCAAGGTATCCCCCACGATTGTATTACGGCCGCCCCGACGGAGTGTGGATTTCCGGTTACATATCACCCCTCCCATGCCATGCATGAGATGCAAAGTGTCCACATGCTATGCAATTATACAAATCATAGCATTTAAAATCTCATATTTGAAACATAACATTTTTGCAACATAAACCATCAAAATAAGAAGTTAAACCATATTACATAACCATGGTTTCAAAGAGGTAGAATCCTACCAAAGACCACTAAAGTATCCTTGCTTCTTAAACCGGCAACGACTCACGATCGCGCACCGTTTGTGAGGTCCCGTCACCTTGTTACATATCAACAAGTCAATCCCATATTCCATTTGATTTAACATTAGGTCTAAGTCCATAAACACAACCTTGTGGGGTTCGGCCATACGCCATGGCCGAACATCACTTACTAGGTTTTAGTCCCTCCTTTGAGTTCTTTGATCTTTTAGCTTAAGTCCAATCACACAATCCGTTAATCTAATCATTCATACATTAACCATCTAGTATGCATAAAACCCTAAGTCCATAAAATTCCTTAGTGGGGTTCGGCCATACAACATGGCCGAACCTCACTCCCTTGGTTTTGTGCTAATCTTTCCAATCCTTTGATCTCTAAGTTAGATACAAGATCATGCCCTTTTTGATTCATACATCTAATCATTTATACAACACTTACTTAATATTGATAACAACAAAGTCCACAAAACAATCCCCATGGGGTTCGACCATACACCATGGCCGAACCTATGTTCCATTATTTTCACTTATTTACATCCTTGCCATTATCCTATCATGGCTAATTACTTAGCTTAATCCTCCATTCTTTTAAACATATACATATACCCACAAATGACCCATTAAAAGGGTTCATGGGGTTCGGCCATACACCATGGCCGAACCCATGATGTCTCAATTCCAAGTTCTCCATTAAAGCAATTACAATCTTTAAGTCCATAAATCAAGTCCCTCCATGGGGAAATTTAATCATACCCATAGCTCATCATTTAACACTAGGATCCATAATATATCCATTTTAAACCTTTTAAAAACATGAATATCCTTTCATGGGATTCGGCCATACACCATGGCCGAACCCTATGATTCATAATCTTCTCTTAAAATCATTCTTTCAAGCTTATAATCCTTTGATGGGTTTGGCCATACATCATGGCCGAACCTCATCAACCCCTTTTTATTCTCAATGGTTCTTGTGTATACCCTTTAGGGTTTGGCCATGCAATGGCCGGATCATGTTCCTTGTCCATCTTACTTAATAAAATTTATTGAGCACTTACCGATTCCGTGACTCCTCCGGTTTTCTTTCTCTCCTTCTTATTCCTTTGATCTTCCTTTTCGTTAGCCTCTTCCTCCTTCCTTCTTAATCCTTTGGCCGAGAGTGAGAACTTGAGAGAGAGAGAGAGTGTTCGGCCTTGTGAGAGGGAGAGAGTGAGATGAAGATCAACGCTTGTTTTGTTCCAAATGAGGGTGGTCGGCCAAGGGTGGTGCCTTTTAGTGAAGCCTTTTTGTAACTCCCATAACTTATCACCTTCTCATTGATACCTACATTGGGGGTTTCATCCTTGAGATGAAACTCCCAACTGTTTGCCCCTTGGTTACCTTGTGTAACACCAAAACCGTCCCCTCCCATTAGTGACCCATTTGGGGGTTTCATCCATGAGATGAAACTCCCATGATTCCCATGTGTGCTATGGGTTTGAATTGTGTAACCCCCAAAACCCTTTCATCTGCTCATCAATAAGCCTTTGGGGGTTTCATCCATGAGATGATTCACCCATGTCTCCAACGATGTAAACCTTTGAGTTGGCTCATGTAACATCACAAAATTGTCACCTTTGCATTCATGATATACATGGAGTTTCACCCCATGAGATGAAACTCCCATGTTACCAACGTGTATCCTTGAATTGATATTTGAAACAACAAAACTCCTCACCTCTCCATTAATGATCCAATTGGAGTTTCATTCCATGAAATGAAACTCCCATTCCAATGTGTATGCTTGACTTGGATTGTGTAACAACCACAAAACAGTCCACCCCCCATTAGTGATACAATTTGGAGTTTCATTCTATGAAATGAAACTCCCATGTTTCCAGCGTGTACTAAGGTTAAGCCTTGTGTAACCTCCAAAACCTTTCATCTCCCCATTAATGATTCATTTGGAGTTTCATGCATGAGATGAAACTCCAAGGCTCCAACGTGTATGCCATTGTTTGAATTTTGAAACAACAATCCACCTTCATCTTCACACTTCACTCACTTGAGATGAATATCCCCATAACTTCCCATCCAACTCATTTAACTCAACTCATCCATTTAACTCGACTCACCTCTTTAATTCAACTCATTTAATTCACTTGAATCAACTCAATTATTTGATTCCATTTCCAACTCAAATCAGCCCCAACCTAATTAAGCTTGAACTTACTTGGTGGTCAACCAAGTTAAACACGACCCATTGGGTCCCAATTGGGCATTTTGACCCAATTAACAATTTTAACCCAATTAAATGCACCTTACCCATTTACTTTAAATTGAACCTTATACCATAACTGTTGGGTCTTAATTGGGCAATTGACCCAACACCTTGCCCATCTAAGATCCATATCCATTAATCACCAATTAAATGGTCAATTTCTATAAATATTTATAACTTGAAAATCCGGGGTGTTACATGAAGTTTCAATACCACCCTCTAAAAGTAGGAACAAAAACATGGATCATTGATCACTATATCGTTACAAGTCCACTTTGAAAATATGGATCCAATCCAATCCAAGAACCTTGGGCACATTTAATTTACCAATTCAAATATATTGTCCAAGTGTGTGATGTCATGAGATGCGGCATTCTCAGGTTTTAGCTAAGACATGGTTTCTTGTGAACAAAAACTATTCCTTAAAATGTATTCCAAATAAAGCGAATAGGAATGAAAACCAAGAGCATACAACATGAAATCATTTCTCAAAAGTATTCCAACAAAGAGTACATAGAAATGAGAGTTCAAGCACACAAGACATACATTCATTTCCCAGATGATATACAAATCAGGTACATGGAAATGAGGTATGAAACCACCCACACAACTTCCATGCTTTTTATCATGTGGACACTTAAAAACTGATAAACAACCCTGCCATTCTTTCAAAAACACTCCAATGAGTTACTGTAACGCCCCTCCCTTTTTCACTTACTTTCCGAAAATCAGAGTCTATTTTTTTTTAAAAGTGATAGAGAGCGGGATGTCACGACGTGAGTTAAGTCCGAGCTTCTAAAGCCCGACCCTTAACTGGCCAACCATACTTGTGCGTGGACCAAGTCCACTAAAATGGTTCACACGTACTCAAGTTAACATGCGGAATAAATCATACATGCGGAATAATAATAGGCTAACAATCCTATTCCATTTTAGATAGCAAAGTAGACCAACACTTAATAATAATTATCATAACTTAAATATCCAAACATTAACCATCCAATCCATAGCAAATAATTCTACGTTATTACAATTCCGAATAACATAAACAACATATAGCTTAATCATCCAAGATCCTAAGCTTGGCTCCAATCACATCCTCGATCCGTTCCCTTCTTGTGTCATCAACTAGGGTAGAAGTAGGGTGTTAGACAATGCGCCCAGTAGGTATTCCAATTGGGGCTAACACATGGGTTAGTATATAAAATCCAGATATAATATACCATATCATATTCGTAAAGCATCATATCCAAAACAGTGTATGATAATAAAGATCCAATCATACAGATAAAAACCAGAAACCTTGCATGATAATAAAGATCATTATCATGCCGATTCAATGCCATGCCATGCCATGCTATCATATGCAATGAGTCCCACCCATCACAAACTCATAGTATCTTCTTGATGGAATGCTCATCATCAAGGTCTTCATACACAGTATCCTCTTGATGGGATTCTCATCATCAAGGTATCATACGTAGTATCCTCTTGATGGAATTCTCCTCATCAAGGTATCCCCACTAGTGTTTTACGGACGCCCCGACGGAGTGTGGGTCCCCGGTTAAAATACCCCTCACGACTTAAGGACGCCCCGACGGAGCGTGGGTCTCCGATCACATTGCATCCCTCCCATGCCATGCATGAGATGCAAATGCCAACATGCTTTAGAATATTACAAAACATAGCATGAAAATCCCATAATTGCAACATATTGTTTAATACCAAAATATCTTATCAAACATGAATTAAAATATTCATAAGTACATAATACATATCCACGGTTTCAATGATGTAGGAATCCTACCAATGACAACTAGTTTGACCACGCGTTCTTGTCCGAAAACCATTCACGACCGTACACTGCTTGTGAGGTCACATCACCTTGTTACATAACAAGAAGTCAAACTAAAATTCCCATTTGATTTAATGTCCAAAAACATATACACACCTTGTGGGGTTCGGCCATACACCATGGCCGGACCTCACTTATTTTGTTTTAGTCCCTCCTTTGGGTTCTTAAGCCCAATCACACAATTCCATTGATTTATCCATTTATACATTATTCATCTAACCCACATAATAACCTAAGTCCAAAAACAACAACTTGTGGGGTTTGGCCATACACTATGGCCGAACCTCACCTATTTGATTTTATTCTTTCCTTTGATTCATTACTTCCTAATTTCTTAGTTAATCACTTAACAATAAATCATCCACCGTTGGTAAAAACCTAATCCATAAAACCTTGGTCCATGAAAATCCATCTTAGTGGGGTTCGGCCATACAACATGGCCGAGCCTCACCATTTTGGTTTTGGCCCCTTTTTCAAGTCCTTTGATCTTTTCATTCTATATTTACAATATTGCCATTGGCCTAACCCTTGTTTAACCTTTCATTTACTTTAATCCATCATACATAAGTCTCCATTTTGATTTGACCAATTATATTACAAGTTGACCACTTCAAAAGAAACTAAGTCCACCAAATAACCATTAGTGGGGTTCGGCCATACAACATGGCCGAACCTCACCATATTGATTTTTGTCCCTTTTGTCATCATCTATCATGGCTGATTACTTACTTAATACTAAGTCCCAAGATAATCATATGTGATTCCTTAATCAAAAGCATAGAACCATTAATAATTTCTAACCATGTTCTTAACTCCAATTAACCCCTAAAAATGGTCCGTGGGGTTCGGCCATACACATGACCGAACCCTATGGTTTTCATGTTTTGCAAACCTATAAAATAAATCAGTCCATAAAATAACCCTAGTGGGGTTTGGCCATACTTCATGGCCGAACCTCACTTAATTATCTTTGGTCCACCTTTTTAATCCTTGATCTATTATTTCCATCCTTTAATCATCCAAAATGTGTTATCCATTTACTTAATCCTTATTTCCATTATATACAAACAATTATCTTTTCATGGTTTTCTTGTTTCAAACATTCCAATATTTATATATGGTTTATGCTCAGCACCTTAGCCATAATAACATTATGGTTCAGCCATGCAATGGCCGACCCACAACCTTAACCTTATCTCCATTTAAAACACCTTTACAACCTTCATAACATTGTATGGTTTTTATCTCTCAAAAACCCATAAAAATAACCAAGTCTTTTCATGTATGGCGGAACCCTATGGTTCATCTACTCCTTTTAAAAATAATCATACATTCCTTAATTTTCCTCTATGGGGTTCGACCATACCCATGGCTGAATCCTATGGTTCTTGTAAACAAAAACTAGTAAATTACTCATCGGTTCCGTGACACGTTCGGTTTTCTTTTGCTCCGGCTTGTTCCTTTTCTTTCTTTAGCCTCTCCTTCTTCTTTCTTGCTCCTTTGACCGAGACTAACCTTGCTGCAAAACCCTTGGAATAATTCGGCCAAGTGATATGGATTGAGGGAGAAACTTAGAACAATGTTCCAAATCCTTGTCTTGAGAGTGGTTGGCTTTGTGTGATGGTTTGAGATCACAAATCTTTTCTAAGTCTATACCTTGAGAAGTGATCGGCCAAGAGAATGCTTGAGGGAGAGAGGCAGCCAAGAGAGAGAGGGAGAGTATGAGATGGAGATCCAAGTCTTTTGTTCCAAATGTGGTGGTCGGCCAAGGTGATGGTTTTTAATTAAACCCTTGTGTAACTCCCATCTCCTTAACCTTCCTCCTTTATGCTTCCCTTGGGGGTTTCATCCTTGAGATGAAACTCCCAAGGCTCCAACGGCTGCAATGGAAAGTCTTGTGTAACCTCCACAAGCCCCATTCATCTTCCATCTTGGGGGTTTCATCCTTGAGATGAAACTCCCATGTGCCCAATGGCATATGTCAATTTGAATTATGTAACCGCCTTCCCTCATTATTTGCCCATGTGGGGGTTTCATCCATGAGATGAAACTCCAATGTAGCCAACGTTTTGTCTAGCCTTAGACCACCAAACTGTCCAACTCTCTTTTAGTTCTTATTTGGATTTGAATTTAAAATAAGAAACCCCTTAACTCTTCATTATCCATTTTGGGGGTTTCATCTATGAGATGAAACTCCCATGTGCTAAACCGTCCTTCCCATTGGCTCTCCATTTGGAGTTTCATGCATGGAATAAAACTTCCATGCATCCAACGTGTACATTGCTTGAATTTTGAATTACCATAACCCTTTTTGTAACTCCACAAAAACGCCAATTCCATTCATTCTCCAACTTTGGAGTTTCTTGCATGGAATAAAATTCTCCATGCAACTAACATGTAGTATTATTTGAAATTTGAAAACAACCCACACACCTTTCATCTACACACTTCTCATATAATTTATTTCCAATCTCTTTAACTCACTTAAGCTCAACTTATTAATTTAACTCCACTCAACCATTTAATCCAAACCACCATCAAACTCAACTCACCCATTTAATTCACTTGAATCAACTCAAACACTTGTTTGCATTCCCATTTAATTCAGCCTTAACCAAATTAGGCTTGAGCTCACCTAATGGTCAACCAAGTCAACTGCGACCCATTGGGTCCCAATTGGGCCTTTTGACCCAAATAACCACCTTGACCCAATTAAATGCACCTTACCCATTTACTTTAAATTGACCCTTATAACATGAACATTGGGTCTTAATTAGGCCATTGCCCAACACCTTACCCATCTAAGGTTCATAACCATTAATTCACACTTTCAATGGCAATTTCCGTAAATATTGATAAACTGAAAATCTGGGGTATTACAGTTACACCCCTTGAAAAGAGTGGACATGAATTAATTACCTTAGCACATTTGATCAAAGTTTGATTAACAATACTGTAACACCCCGCCCTTTTCACTCTAATTTT
This sequence comes from Chimonanthus salicifolius, assembly GCA_013350335.1. Lineage (NCBI taxonomy): Eukaryota > Viridiplantae > Streptophyta > Magnoliopsida > Laurales > Calycanthaceae > Chimonanthus > Chimonanthus salicifolius. Next base: position 68,785,487 of record CM023538.1, on the reverse strand, counting down.
CAGAGTTTATTTTTTATTTTTATTGTTCTCAGATTGATTGTTCAGTCTGAGTCTACGAAGTAAATTAATCCGGCCCCCAGTCAGCGGACTCCGAAGAGTCGGTCAGTTGGGATTCTTATCTGTCAGTGAGACATGAAACCGTCTTAATCTTACTTCGGAAGATTCAACTTCCCGTTTCGCTCTGATACCAACTGTAACACCCCGCCCTTTTCACTCTAATTTTCAGAGTTTATTTTTTATTTTTATAATAATCATGTGATCGGGGCGGAGTGTCACGACGCGAGTTAAGTTCGGATCTCTAAATCCGACCCTTAACTGGCCAAGCCCATGTGCGTATGAACTAAGTCCATAAAATTGATCCGCACATGGTACATAAATAACTTGCAGAATTAACTTAGTCTTAATCCAACTGAGGTTATAATAGAACCTATAACTATTCGAATTTTCCATTCTTAGACAGCAAAGTACAAAACTTACAATCATATAAGTTATCGAAATCAACATAAAACAACATATGGAATAGTGGTTACAATAAAGGTAGGAAACCTACACTAAGTCACTTAGATTGCCCGCTCTTGTGAACCGTCTTCCGTTTACGGCTTGTTCACCGTTCTAGCAATCCCAATACCTTATTTACATAACAGCAAGTTAAACATTCATTCATGTGATTCCATCTTAATCTAAGTCCCAAAAATCCACTTTGAGGGGTTCGGCCATCTTACTCCCCACCCTTTTTCTTCACATTTATCTCTCTCATAAGCATATGCAACATATACCCCACATCAAAAGTTCCTGCCTCGTATCCTCATTTCATCACCTCATACACTCAACAATAAGAATTCAACACACGTATATTCACATGCACTCCCAATACAAGTATGCTTGTGCAATTTAATATCACACTTATTTCCTTCATTTAAAACCCCAAAATCATTAATTATTTTCCAATATAAGGACGATTAGTCCTCTCTTTCCCGTGTCCATGTAGTCCACAAATCGGGTATACCACTTCAAGAGGGTAGAGGCAATATGTGCAGTTGTGCCCAACCTGGTTACACAACTCGCGCATATAATCAAGTTCCATTTCCCCTACGACTCTCTTATCATTGGAAAGTCTTCCATATTCTCCACAGTAAAAGATGCTAAATCCTATTCATCTTCCTCGGGATGTCCCTCCTGAATGTCCATGCTAACCTCTATGCTGAAAGCAGACACCAAATCTATGAGACTGTTAGGGGTTCCCTTATCCCATAATTCCATACACTCCCCTTCATTTGACATACATGTATTCATAGAATACAATAGAACCCAAAAATCTTCAATTGCAATTTCCAATAAAACCAATCTAGGTTTTGGGGAATCTCTTATGTATATCACAATGTATTTTGTTTGGGGAAAGTTGCCAAATAAGCACACTTGTTTTTCCTTTGTTTATGGGAGGAATCTCTTAATTCCTATTGTCTGTTGTTCAAATTGGGGATACCGGGGAAGTACATCCTACTTTACTATGTCCGATAAAACTAGTACTGTTTCATCAATTTGGGGGGGGAAACCTAGATGTTTTCTCATTTCTGGGGAAGTAAACCCTATCTTGCTATGTTTCAATAAATCTCTCCTAGAATGAATCTTTCTTCCCTTGCTATCATTCCTTTCCGTCAATTGTTGTTCTCAGACTAAACACTTCAGTTTGAGTCAATCGAAGTAAATTAACCCGGCCCCCGTGCAGCGGACTCCGAAGAGTCGGTCGGTCGGGATTCTTAGCCGTCAGTGAGACGTGCAACCGTCTTAATCTTACTTCGAGAAATTCATTCTTCCGAATTCGCTCTGATACCGACTGTAACGCCCGCCCCTTTTCGCCGTAAAATCAGAGTACATTTTTTTTAAAAAAAATAAAAGAGACAAAGGGCACGGACGTCACGACGCGAGTTAAGTTCCGAGCTTCTAAAGCCCGGCCCTTAACTGGCCAACCCTACGCGTGCGTGGAACATCAGTCCACGAGTACGGTTCACGCGTAGCAAGTAAGCTCACGGAACATAAAAATAAATGTGGATGATCATAGAACTATCCTACCAGTTTTTCAGATAGCAGGGAAGTAATATCCGTTTAATTACTAAAAAGGCATTGGACTGCACCGTCCAAAATAAAATATACAACATAGCAAGCCATCTAAGTTATTACATTTTCGACAAGCTAAATTATACAATTACACATTCCCCAACATAACTTAAACAAAAATAATTTGTCTGCCTCCCCAAGCTCCTAAGCTTGGCTTCCGTCTCGCCCTTCTGGTCCGCCATCTCCTGCATTGTCAGCTAGGGTAGAAGTAGGGCGTTAGACCACGCGCCCAGTAGGACTCCGAGTAGGGCTAACACATGGATTAGTGATAACAAAGCAGATAGATAATACATAACGAAAAGCCATAGAATGAATGTCATGCCATGGGTGTCTGTGTTATGAATCCCACCCATCATCCTTACTATCCCGATGCCATATCCCCCTTGACGGTAAGGCCTCGTCAAGGTGTAACCACAAATACAATATCCCCCTTGATGGAAGAAGCATCATCAAGGTATAACAATAAATACAACATCCCCCTTGACGGTAAGGCCTCGTCAAGGTGTAACCACAAATACAATATCCCCCTTGATGGAAGAACCATCATCAAGGTATAACAATAAATACACCATCCCCCTTGAAGGTAAGGCCTCGTCAAGGTACAATAATACATATGTGAAATTTCCCCATGCTTGTTTATCGGTCGCCCCGACGGAGAATGGACTCCGGTTTCATTTCATCCTTCCCCTGTCATATCCCTCCCATGCCATGCATGAGATGTAGATGCCATATGCCATGTAATAAATGTAATTCAATAGTAATAAAACCCATCTTAAAACAATTACTTGATGACCAATAAAACAAAGGGAAACCATCCCATAATATTTAATCCAAAACCCATCTAAGACATTCACATGATTTCCAAAGTAATTTAAAGTGAAACATCACATGATACATAATCCAAAACTTATCTTAAAGACAACCACATGATTTCCAAAATAGATTAAATAAAACATCACCCAAATCCATGGCTTACAAAAAGGTAGGGATCCTACCGAATACCGACCCACGTCCTTTTACGTTTTCCGTTCGATAAACTCGGTCGCCGATCGCGCACCGCCTGCGATGTCCAGTACCTTATTACACATTCATCATTAGTATATGTTTTAACCATTTCTAAGCCCATATGAAAAACCGGTCACTATTTAGGTTTTGTGGGTCCCATATCATCTATTAAACCTTTTAATCCCATAAGTCTTAAAATTCGGCCACCCTAGGCTTTATCAATCACTTATAAGGTTATTACATTAGATCCCCTAAGTCCATGATCAATTTCCATGGAATTCTTGAATTTGGCCATTAATTACGGTTTTGCCGCTACCTCATTCTCCATGATTAAACACTCGTTTATCCATGCATGATTTAATCCATAATTGATCATAGACTTAGATTCCTAACTTAGGTCCATTAATGACCCATTGAACCATGTCATAACATCATTAAAATTAGCCTTTTTATTAATTTCACCATTATTCATTTAAACCCATCCATAACCCCATACTTAACCCTTTAAATGGTTCACCAACGGCCATGGGTTCAAATACCTAATTCATCAACTCTTCCCATGAGATTTACCTCATGTATTTAACTTCAATGAGTCCATTACTCATTCATTTCCTTTGGAGGCCACACACACACCATTCATCATCCAATTTAACCCACCAAAATGGATCACAATTGGGCCATGGGTTCGGCCATACACCATGGCCGAACCCATGGTGTCCTTTCCCCATTTTTTCTTGGATCTATTTACACCATTTAGATCCAAAATAAATCCTTCCTTGGGGTGGTTTAAATCACACTTTTAAACCACTACTCTTAGCCCCATTTGGATCATTACATTTGTTCATTTAAAACCCTAAATTCATCAACACATTATCCTTTAAACCCACCATTTAATCACCATTTCATCCATATAGGGTTCGGCCATTCACCATGGCCGAACCCATGGTGCATGATCCATCATTCATTGCTCCAATTTATTTACATTCACCAAAATATTAATCCACTAATCTTCCCATTTTCCATGGCTTTTTAAACCCATTTAAAATTTGTAACACCTTACCGTAGGGTTCAAGGTTCACTTCATCCATGCCTTTCAAGGCCATACACCTCTTTGCATTTTCATCATAACACCATTTTAAAACTTTCCCACATTCATTCATTTACTAAAATTCATTAGTTAAAAATCCTCATTGCCTTCCATTTTTCAAATCCTAATAAATCATACATTACTTGCCATGGGGTTCGGCCATACTACATGGCCGAACCCTATGGTCCTTGACTCAAAAAAATTGCATATACCTCTATGTTTGATCACATTAAGCATGTACTATCCTTAGTCCCTTTTTTTTTTTTTTTCCTTAACCCTAATTTTTTATCCATTAGGGTTTTACCCACTTTCCATTCCTTAAACCCTAACTAATTAAACCAAACACCTAATCACCCACCATGGGGTTCGGCGATGCTACATAGCCGAACCCTATGGCCCATGATTTTTTTATATTCCAATCACCCAATTCCATGCTCAATTTAATAAATTACACAATGCACATACTACATTTACTTATTTCTTTTCCTTAACCCTAATTCATCCATTTAGGATTTCCTCCACCTTCCATTCCTTCCATTTGATAGATTTAAAATCCATAGCATAAAATTATCTATCCACCATTAATTTCACAAAAATAAATTCCAGTTCTTAAACCCTAAAATCCAAAATTTCTTGTTTAAGAAATACTCACTATCCGACGTCTCCTCCGATTTTCGCCGCTCCCGTCGGTCTCCGTAGCCTCCTCTCTTCTTCCTTTTGATCTTTGGTAGGTTAAGATCTTTGATCAAGGGTGGCAATCCCCAACCCTAGAATCAGCCAAGGTAAGTTTTGTGTGAGAGAGGGAGAGGGGAAAATTATGAGAGGGAAGATGATAACCCTTTACCTTAGAGTGATTTCTCTCAAAATTCCACTTCTTTCTTCTCACCTTCTCTTCTCTTTTCCTTAACTCTCTCTCTCCTTCACTTGGATGTAGGGGACGACCATGGGAGAGTGAAAATGGAGAGAGTTGAATGAAAAGAGAATGGGAAAAGACATCAAGGCTTATCCCCATTTTTTTTACTTTACATTAATTACCTTCACCAACCTTAAGATATTTTGAGATATTTAAGTTGCTTTATGGCTTATAACTCCACCCCTCTAAGTCCCAACGTGTTCTATTTTTTTTTTGAGTTTGGGATCAGGTGAGTTTTCACCTCATGGGCCCCCTTTGACCACTCTTAACTACCATTTTAAATAATTTAATTATTTAACTACTTAGTTACTTTAATTCCCATTTACTTATTTAAATCACCTTAGGTTAATTCATTATACTTAACCTAATTCCATTATTCCACCCATGGTTGACCAAATCAACCATGGTGATCGGCCCCACCAAACCTTGGGTCCACACTTGGCCACATCACCATTGTTTAATTCCAAATAACTTAGGTGATTTAAAATCATTGAATTCACTCTAAGTGGATTACCATTGGGCCTATGGCCCAATTACATTTCCATCTAGCCCATTTACCTTAGAGCTTAACCATCTTGACCCATTGGGTCCCAAATGGGTATTTGACCCAATTTGACCATTCTTCACCCATTTAACCCTCATTGACCATTTAAATAAATTTAAATCCAAACCACAGTCTATTGGGCCATACTTGGACCTTTGTCCAAATTTTGGCCCATTTACCATTTATTCCACCAATTTTCCAATTTCCATCATTAAAATAAATAATATTCACATATTCATTGATTTAAAAATTTCGGGCCATTACAATACAATCCTCTTTTTAAAATTTTCGTCCCGAAAATTCGAGCGAAGTAGGGTTCAAATCATCTTATACAAAGAGTTCCGAATGAGCGGCACTCATCTCTGACTCCAGTTCCCAGGTGGTTTCCTCATTGCCATGTCGTTCCCATACCACCTTGACGAACTGAATGGCACGGTTCCGCAACACCCTTTGCTCGCTCCCGACTATTCTAATCGGCTTTCTCCACATATGTCACATCGCTTTGTACATCGATGTCTTGTACACTCAGGACATGTGAAGGGTCAAGATTGTACTTCCTCAACACGGACACATGGAATACGTCATGTAAAGATGATAACTGTGGAGGAAGTGCTAACTAATAGGCCACCTCCCCCACCCTCTTTAGGATTGGAAACGGCCCCACAATCTAGGTGACAGTTTCCCCTTCTTTCCGAATCTCATTTGTCCCTTCCGTGGTAAGACTTTCAAAAGCACCGAGTCTCCCACCTCAAACTCGGGGAAACTTCTCCTCTTGTCGGCGTAATTCTTATAACGGCTCTGCGCAGTGAATAAATGTTGCCATATAAATTTAATCTGCGCCGTAGTCTCCGCAACCCACTTCGGTCCAATCAGCGCAGGCTCACCGACCTCTATCCAGCGCACTGGTGATCTACACGGCCTACCATATAAGGCCTTAAATGGAGCCATCTGGAGGCTTGCCTGACAATTGTTATTGTAGGAGAACTCCACCAGGAGCAAATGATCCTCCCACCCACCTTTGAAATCCAGTACACATGCTCTCAGCATAACCTCCAATACCCGTATTGTTCTCTCTGACTGTTCATCAGTCTGTGGGTGGATTGTTGTGCTGGTTAACACATCGGTCCCCATAGCCTACTGCATGCTCCTTGGCACATCCTTCCTACCTCGGAATACAAGACCTTGCCCCGGTCATAACTCCTATTCCAGCACCACCTCACCGGCAAATATCTTGATTCATATCTCCATTTCTGGGTTTATTCGCCGTTCCCGTTTAATTGTGTCAAGTACCTCTTAATTACATCAACATCACTCATATCAACCTATGAGTTTCATTCTTGCAGAATTTTTTCTGTTTCAATACGTTCTTTCGTCTACTCTCTGTGTGAGTTAGTCTGCCAGTACGAGCCTATGCTCAAGTCCATTGTTGATTCCATTTTAACTAGGTTTCTAGCTTCACCCTCCTGGAATTCCATCGGCCAACTACAAAGTCAGGTGATCAGTCTCACTCGGCAGTCGCCCATAGCTTCCCATTCAAGTTTCACTAGACTCTTAACCTTTCCCTTAGGTCTATCTCTCAAAAGAAATCATACCTTTATTTGTATATAAGTCACTATGTGACTAACCCTTTTTTTGTTCATAACTCCTACAATACCAATACCCAACATCAATCCAAGTCATATAGATACTAATTTCCTACCCTTCTGGATTGTTCCACATATTCATAGCTTCCTAACAATAGTGATACATCTAAGCTTACTTAGGTTATGTCATATAGTACCCATTCACCACTAAAACATTCACAAGTATTACAAATTTCACCAACCACCAAATTCCATCCTACATGCCAACGTTATCAATGGTTACCACATCATACGGTTCATATGCCTTCATTATCAAGCCACGTAGAATTGAAATTATACACAAGCATCGAATAACATAACTCATGTGTAACAAGATCTTTCATCTCCATTCTCATCAAACAGTAACTTGAGGTAACATAAGAAATAACACATTAATAAGATCTAGTGATTCAACCTAATTATGATTAGGTTACCCTACCCCATTTACAACATACACCTAGAGATTTTGAAATAAAATTCCTACTCATCCAAAGCAAGTCATCCCAATACATTTGAAGACCATCCATGACCATCCATAAATTCCTAAACTTGGAATTATCCATCAGCCCCACCTAGGTTTCCAACCAAACGCATTAACATATCACGGCCTCTTCATGCATACTACATATTCACAACTCACTGTACTTTATCAACTCATCATCATGCACATAGTCTATAACACATCCTTGTTCCTCAATGACTATTCATTGCATACCACCAATTATCAAAGTAACATCATATAAACTCATTGCAACTATTGATATTCATGGTCCATCATTCATTCATGTTTTTTAAGGCCATAAACCCATTTCATGGCCTATCATCACTCGTTCATAATCTCCACAACACATTGGGAGAATGCAATTGCATTATACATACAAGATTTTTTTTTTCCATACAATATATTAGTCTTTGCAAGCTAGACCCTTCACATTCTCCTCATAATATCATCTTCTCACGAGTTTCATGTGGCAAGTTAACCCATGCATTCCGGTCTCTTTCATGTACATTGTTTATCCAACATCTCTCAAATGGCACTTTGTTCACATGAGAACCTCTTGTACCCCTTCACAAAGCGTTTACATCATCACCCATTATATGTCATAACATAAGTCTCTTCACTTGGTCATGACAAATTATCAAACCATGGGTCATCGCCAATATAAAAACCATTTCTAAAAGCCATTGTACCATCCCCCCCAAGTATACCCATATATCACATTATCAAATACTCCCCACCCTTTTTCTTCACATTTATCTCTCTCATAAGCATATGCAACATATACCCCACATCAAAAGTTCCTGCCTCGTATCCTCATTTCATCACCTCATGCACTCAACAATAAGAATTCAACACACGTATATTCACATGCACTCCCAATACAAGTATGCTTGTGCAATTTAATATCACACTTATTTCCTTCATTTAAAACCCCAAAATCATTAATTATTTTCCAATATAAGGACAATTAGTCCTCTCTTTCCCGTGTCCATGTAGTCCACAAATCGGGTATACCACTTCAAGAGGGTAGAGGTAATATGTGCAGTTGTGCCCAACCTGGTTACACAACTCGCGCATATAATCAGGTTCCATTTCCCCTACGACTCTCTTATCATTGGAAAGTCTTCCATATTCTCCACAGTAAAAGATGCTAAATCCTATTCATCTTCCTCGGGATGTCCCTCCTGAATGTCCATGCTAACCTCTATGCTGAAAGCAGACACCAAATCTATGAGACTGTTAGGGGTTCCCTTATCCCATAATTCCATACACTCCCCTTCATTTGACATACATGTATTCATAGAATACAATAGAACCCAAAAATCATCAATTGCAATTTCCAATAAAACCAATCTAGGTTTTGGGGAATCTCTTATGTATATCACAATGTATTTTGTTTGGGGAAAGTTGCCAAATAAGCACACTTGTTTTTCCTTTGTTTATGGGGGGAATCTCTTAATTCCTATTGTCTGTTGTTCAAATTGGGGATACCGGGGAAGTACATCCTACTTTACTATGTCCGATAAAACTAGTACTGTTTCATCAATTTGGGGGGGAAACCTAGATGTTTTCTCATTTCTGGGGAAGTAAACCCTATCTTGCTATGTTTCAATAAATCTCTCCTAGAATGAATCTTTCTTCCCTTGCTATCATTCCTTTCCGTCAATTGTTGTTCTCAGACTAAACACTTCAGTTTGAGTCAATCGAAGTAAATTAACCCGGCCCCCGTGCAGCGGACTCCGAAGAGTCGGTCGGTCGGGATTCTTAGCCGTCAGTGAGACGTGCAACCGTCTTAATCTTACTTCGAGAAATTCATTCTTTCGAATTCGCTCTGATACCAACTGTAACGCCCGCCCCTTTTCACCGTAAAATCAGAGTACATTTTTTTTTAAAAAAATAAAAGAGACAAAGGGCACGGACGTCACGACGCGAGTTAAGTTCCGAGCTTCTTAAGCCCGGCCCTTAACTGGCCAACCCTACGCGTGCGTGGAACATCAGTCCACGAGTACGGTTCACGCATAGCAAGTAAGCTCACGGAACATAAAAATAAATGTGGATGATCATAGAACTATCCTACCAGTTTTTCAGATAGCAGGGAAGTAATATCCGTTTAATTACTAAAAAGGCATTGGTCTGCACCGTCCAAAATAAAATATACAACATAGCAAGCCATCTAAGTTATTACATTTCCGACAAGCTAAATTATACAATTACACATTCCCCAACATAACTTAAACAAAAATAATTTGTCTGCCTCCCCAAGCTCCTAAGCTTGGCTTCCGTCTCGCCCTTCCGGTCCGCCATCTCCTGCATTGTCAGCTAGGGTAGAAGTAGGGCGTTAGACCACGCGCCCAGTAGGACTCCGAGTAGGGCTAGCACATGGATTAGTGATAACAAAGCAGATAGATAATACATAACGAAAAGCCATAGAATGAATGTCATGCCATGGGTGTCTGTGTTATGAATCCCACCCATCATCCTTACTATCCCGATGCCATATCCCCCTTGACGGTAAGGCCTCGTCAAGGTGTAACCACAAATACAATATCCCCCTTGATGGAAGAACCATCATCAAGGTATAACAATAAATACAACATCCCCCTTGACGGTAAGGCCTCGTCAAGGTGTAACCACAAATACAATATCCCCCTTGATGGAAGAACCATCATCAAGGTATAACAATAAATACACCATCCCCCTTGACGGTAAGGCCTCGTCAAGGTACAATAATACATATGTGAAATGTCCCCATGCTTGTTTATCGTTCGCCCCGACGGAGAATGGACTCCGGTTTCATTTCATCCTTCCCCTGTCATATCCCTCCCATGCCATGCATGAGATGTAGATGCCATATGCCATGTAATAAATGTAATTCAATAGTAATAAAACCCATCTTAAAACAATTACTTGATGACCAATAAAACAAAGGGAAACCATCCCATAATATTTAATCCAAAACCCATCTAAGACATTCACATGATTTCCAAAATAATTTAAAGTGAAACATCACATGATACATAATCCAAAACTTATCTTAAAGACAACCACATGATTTCCAAAATAGATTAAATAAAACATCACCCAAATCCATGGCTTACAAAAAGGTAGGGATCCTACCGAATACCGACCCGCGTCCTTTTATGTTTTCCGTTCGATAAACCCGGTCGCCGATCGCTCACCGCCTGCGATGTCCAGTACCTTATTACACATTCATCATTAGTCCATGTTTTAACCATTTCTAAGCCCATATGAAAAACCGGTCACTATTTAGGTTTTGTGGGTCCCATATCATCTATTAAACCTTTTAATCCCATAAGTCTTAAAATTCGGCCACCTAGGCTTTATCAATCACTTATAAGGTTATTACATTAGATCCCCTAAGTCCATGATCAATTTCCATGGAATTCTTGAATTTGGCCATTAATTACGGTTTTGCCGCTACCTCATTTTCCATGATTAAACACTCGTTTATCCATGCATGATTTAATCCATAATTGATCATAGACTTAGATTCCTAACTTAGGTCCATTAATGACCCATTGAACCATGTCATAACATCATTAAAATTAGCCTTTTTATTAATTTCACCATTATTCATTTAAACCCATCCATAACCCCATACTTAACCCTTTAAATGGTTCACCAACGGCCATGGGTTCAAATACCTAATTCATCAACTCTTCCCATGAGATTTACCTCATGTATTTAATTTCAATGAGTCCATTACTCATTCATTTCCTTTGGAGGCCACACACACACCATTCATCATCCAATTTAACCCACCAAAATGGATCACAATTGGGCCATGGGTTCGGCCATACACCATGGCCGAACCCATGGTGTCCTTTCCCCATTTTTTCTTGGATCTATTTACACCATTTAGATCCAAAATAAATCCTTCCTTGGGGTGGTTTAAATCACACTTTTAAACCACTACTCTTAGCCCCATTTGGATCATTACATTTGTTCATTTAAAACCCTAAATTCATCAACACATTATCCTTTAAACCCACCATTTAATCACCATTTCATCCATATAGGGTTCGGCCATTCACCATGGCCGAACCCATGGTGCATGATCCATCATTCATTGCTCCAATTTATTTACATTCACCAAAATATTAATCCACTAATCTTCCCATTTTCCATGGCTTTTTAAACCCATTTAAAATTTGTAACACCTTACCGTAGGGTTCAAGGTTCACTTCATCCATGCCTTTCAAGGCCATACACCTCTTTGCATTTTCATCATAACACCATTTTAAAACTTTCCCACATTCATTCATTTACTAAAATTCATTAGTTAAAAATCCTCATTGCTTTCCATTTTTCAAACCCTAATAAATCATACATTACTTGCCATGGGGTTCGGCCATACTACATGGCCGAACCCTATGGTCCTTGACTCAAAAAAATTGCATAACCTAATTCATCCATTTAGGGTTTCCTCCACCTTCCATTCCTTCCATTTGATAGATTTAAAATCCATAGCATAAAATTATCTATCCACCATTAATTTCACAAAAATAAATTCCAGTTCTTAAACCCTAAAATCCAAAATTTCTTGTTTAAGAAATACTCACAATCCGACGTCTCCTCCGATTTTCGCCGCTCCCGTCGGTCTCCGTAGCCTCCTCTCTTCTTCCTTTTGATCTTTGGTAGGTTAAGATCTTTGATCAAGGGTGGCAATCCCCAACCCTAGAATCAGCCAAGGTAAGTTTTGTGTGAGAGAGGGAGAGGGGAAAATTATGAGAGGGAAGATGATAACCCTTTACCTTAGAGTGATTTCTCTCAAAATTCCACTTCTTTCTTCTCTCCTTCTCTTCTCTTTTCCTTAACTCTCTCTCTCCTTCACTTGGATGTAGGGGACGACCATGGGAGAGTGAAAATGGAGAGAGTTGAATGAAAAGAGAATGGGAAAAGACATCAAGGCTTATCCCCATTTTTTTTACTTTACATTAATTACCTTCACCAACCTTAAGATATTTTGAGATATTTAAGTTGCTTTATGGCTTATAACTCCACCCCTCTAAGTCCCAACGTGTTCTATTTTTTTTTTTGAGTTTGGGATCAGGTGAGTTTTCACCTCATGGGCCCCCTTTGACCACTCTTAACTACCATTTTAAATAATTTAATTATTTAACTACTTAGTTACTTTAATTCCCATTTACTTATTTAAATCACCTTAGGTTAATTCATTATACTTAACCTAATTCCATTATTCCACCCATGGTTGACCAAATCAACCATGGTGATCGGCCCCACCAAACCTTGGGTCCACACTTGGCCACATCACCATTGTTTAATTCCAAATAACTTAGGTGATTTAAAATCATTGAATTCACTCTAAGTGGATTACCATTGGGCCTATGGCCCAATTACATTTCCATCTAGCCCATTTACCTTAGAGCTTAACCATCTTGACCCATTGGGTCCCAAATGGGTATTTGACCCAATTTGACCATTCTTCACCCATTTAACCCTCATTGACCATTTAAATAAATTTAAATCCAAACCACAGTCTATTGGGCCATACTTGGACCTTTGTCCAAATTTTGGCCCATTTACCATTTATTCCACCAATTTTCCAATTTCCATCATTAAAATAAATAATATTCACATATTCATTGATTTAAAAATTTCGGGCCATTACACGGCCTTTGTCACTTTTAAAAAAAAAAATAGACTCTGATTTTCGGTGAAAAGGGGTGGGCGTTACAATATCTTTTTAATTTACCATTCCAATGGTATTTTTGTATATATTGGTATCTTTGAAAAATCGGGGTGTTACATCATGAACGCAATAATGCCATTTCGTTTCAAATTACATAAAATCATTTGAAAATCAGTTCATATACATATATCAATTGTTTAACCAAAGTAAATCATCACATTTAGAATAAAAACTAGTAACAAATATATATAATCCACAGTGTCTCTACAAGGTAGGAATCCTACCAACGTCTGCTTTATTGTCCTTTTCTTGTTTCGCACGAACAACTCTAACAATCGCGTGAAAAAGAATCGAACCTCCTTACCTTATCATATTCAACCACATATATATATATCCATTTAATTTTCATCATCCCCTACATCCTGCCAGATGAACAGTAGCATCCGGAAAAATCATATAAAAATTATACTTTTCAATTTAGTCGACAGAATTAGGAATTCAGTCGACTGAATCATGCCCAGCTATAGTTCTCTACCTTACCACAGACTTTCAGTCGACTGAAATACATATTCAGTCGGCTGAAACACGATTCGGCACTGTATATAACCTTGACTCGCAACCTTTCAGTCGACTGAATCACAGATTTAGCCGAGTGACTCTGAGCCAAACCTTTTGTATTCTCGATCAATCCCTTTCAGTCGACTGAATCACAGATTCAGTCGGCTTACTTTGGATCAAAACATCTGTGTGTTCGGCTACTATAGATTCAGTTGACTGAATCAAGGATTCAGTCGCCTGAATCATCAACCGATAGTTTACGTGTTTGATAAGTATACATTCAGTCGACTGAATCACAGATTCAGTCGGCTGAAACACACCATGTCCTTTTACTTATTCAGTACGTCTATTTTCAGTCGACTGAATCCCAGATTCAGTCGGCTAAAACACCATTATATCCCATATATTTTAATCCAGAAGTTCAGTCGATTGAATCACAAGATTCAGTCTGCTAAAACTCCCAGAAACTGATTTCTGTTTCGGCCAACAGTAGTTCAGCCTACTGAATCCCAGATTCAGTTGATTGACTATTTGTCAGTCTATTTTGTTTGATTATTTTGTAAATCCATTGTAACGTCTACCCCCTTTTCACTCGCTTAGCCGAAAATCAGAGTCTATTTTTTTTTTTTTTTGAAATGAAGAGTGACAAAGAGCACGGGACGTCACGACACGAGTTAAGTCCGAGCTTCCAAAGCCCGGCCTTTAACTGGCCAACCCTACGTGTACGTGGAACTAAGTCCACGAGAACGGTTCACACGTAGAAAGTAAGCTTGTAGAATACAAACTTAATGCGAAATTATAGTAGAGTCTATCCTACCAATTTTAGATAGCAAGGAATTTCATCACTTAATTAATAAAAATACCTCAAAATTCGAGTGTCCAAGATAAAGTCTAAAACATAGCAAGTAATCTAAATTATTACAGTCCAACGAGCTAAATTACTCAAATTACATTCCCAAAATAAAACTTAAATAAATAAACTAGCTTGCTCTTCCAAGCTCCTACACTTGGCTCCGGTCACGTCCTTCCTTTCCTCCATTTCCTGCGTCATCATCTAAGGTGGAAGTAGGGAGTTAGACAACGCGCCCAGTAGGTACTCCGAGTAGGGTCAACACATGGATTAGTGATAACAAAAAACATAGGTAATAGTATAGCAAAACCATGCAATCAATGCCATGCCATGGGTGTCCGATGTCATGAGTCCCACCCATCATCCACATCACCATCACAAAGTATCCCTCTTGATGGAAAAGCCTTATCAAGATATCATAAACACATAGTATCCCCCTTGATGGAAAAACCTCATCAAGGTATCCCCATGTTTGTTTATCGGTCGCCCCGACGGAGCATGGACTCCGGTTATATTTCATCCCTCCCATGCCATGCATGAGATGCAAGTGTTAACATGCTATATGATATTACAAACCATGGCATTAAAAATCCCATCATTAATACATATAATTTTATACCAAAATAAGTCAAGTAAAGCATTCATATACACATAATCCATGGCTTACAATGAGGTAGGAATCCTATCAAAGACCAACAATGTGCCTCGCGTTTCCGTCCACGAATTCGGTCACCGATCGCGTACCGCTTGCGAGATCCCGTTACCTTATTACACATCAACAAATTAACCCAACGTTTCAACCATGTCTAAGTCCACCATTCATGCCTTAGTGGGGTTCGGCCATACACCATGGCCGAACCTCACTAATTAGGTTTTTGGGTCCCTTTTTGATCCATTGATCATTTTAATCTTGTGGGTCTAAAATCAGCCACCCTTTCGTTCATTTATCCAGCAAATAAGGTTATCATTAAAAGTCCCCAAGTCCACAACCATCCCCCATGGGGTTCGGCCATACACCATGGCCGAACCCATGGTTCTTCATGATTGGCCATATTTACGTTTTTGCCACTCCTCCTTTCCATGGTTAATCACCTTTCATTTAGGCATGTCCGTATCCCTAACTGATCCATAAACATGGATCCCTCAATGCCTCATTAATCATGACTTAAAAATCAGTATACATCATACATTTTCTTAACTTAATACCCATTCATTTTAATCATGCATAGCTCCATACTTAACCCACGAAATGACTCATATAATGGATCATGGGGTTTGGCCATACACCATGACCGAACCCATGATGTTATTTTCTTCATTTTTCTTGACTCTTTTATCACATTTTAGATCCACAACAAGTCCCTCCATAAGGGGATTCCATCATACATTTAGGTCATCATTTTTTTATCATCATTAAGTACATGTTGAGTCCATTGAAGCCACCAACAATCCCTCATCATTTTCCATCTTTTTCACCCATTAAAGTCACTAATACACCTCCATAGGGTTCGGCCATACACCATGGCCGAACCCATGGTCCATGGTCCATCTTTATTTGTAACATTTAGGTCCACAAAAACTCATTAACCTTTCTCCATGGATTTCCTCACTTAACCCTTTTAAAACTTACTATCATTTAGCCATTCAAAAACCTCAAAATCATTAACCATCATTCCATGGTTTCTATCCTTTAAACCCTTTAAGAATTATTTAATCTCCTTCCATGGGGTTCGGCAATACAACATGGCCGAACCCTATGGTCCATTATTCCTTCAAAAATCATATTTCCATGCTTTGTTATTTGATGGTTCTCATACAAGAAACCCTAGGGTTTGGCCATGCAAAGGCCAAACCATACATTTTGATCATTCCCCATACTTTTGACATGAATGAGGTCCTCTCCATGTATCCATAACATTTAGGGTTCGGCCATTCATGGTCTTTTACCCATCTTTGCTATGCATGCATACATAACCCATAGATATACATAGTGTCCTTAGTATTCCATTATTTTACTTAACCTATCTTACCCATTAGGGTTTGTCCATTTCTCATCCCCTTTCTTGGATGGATTTTAGATCCATGCCCCATAATATTTTGGCCACCAATTTAATCCAAGAAAAATGGACTCCATGGTCTCCTTTTAACTCTTTTGAAAATAAACTCTTGTTGAGGACTACTTACCAATCCCGTGGCTCTTCCGGTTTCCTATTGCTCCTTTTGATCCTTAGCCTTCCTTCTTCCTCTTCTCTTTGATCTTCCTCCAATATATGAGCTTGATCAAGATGAGATCACCAAGGGTTGGTTCGGCCAAGATGGAGGTAGGTTTGAGAGAGGGAGAGGAGGAAAGAATGGAAAATATCCTAAGTCTTGGGTCTTGGGAGTGTGGTCGGCCAAGCTTGGGATCTCCTCCTTTTCTCTAAGTCTTCTTCTTGTCTTTCTCCTTGTGTGAGGGTCGGCCAAGAGAGAGAGGGAGAGAGGGAGAGAGAGTGAGATGGAAACCCTAGATTTTTCCATCTTGTTTTGGGTTGCTTGGGTTAGACTCCATCACCTCCCCTTAGACCAATGTATGGTCATGCATGCCCTTAATCTTAGGCCTCTTGTCTAGTATACCACCCCATGTACATGGTTTTGGGCTTGGGTTTCCTTGGTGGTTTGGTGGTTTGGGTGAGGTGGAACCACCACCTCACAATGGGCCAATGCATGCCCTAGAATGTCCATCTTCTAAGGATCTTGTCTAGCCATGGAGGGTGCATGCCCTCCACATGGCACACCCAACCCCTCTCGTGGCCAACGGTTTTGCTCCTTTACCATGGATGGTTTGGTGGTTTGGATGAGGTGGAAACACCACCTCATTTTTGGCCAAGGCATGCTCTCCACCTAGGCTTTTGGTCTAGCCAAAGGAGAAGCATGCCCTCCATGTGGCACTCCACATCATACAACGATTTTGGATGGTTTTGTCTTGATGGTTGGGTGGTTTCTATGAGATGAAACCACCCATTTGACTCACCCATTTCCTAGGTGACTCACCCCCATTGAACTCACTCCATGTAATGCAACTCATTTATTTAATTTGATATTTAACTTAGGTCATTTAATTACATAATTTAATTCCATTTATTTCTCTTTAATTTCTCCATGAATCCACCCATGGTTGACCAAGTCAACCATGGTGGCCGGCCCCACCAATGTCTTGGCCCACCTGCCACCTCACTTGATGAGGTGGAGTTGGGTCCCACTTGATTTATTCCAACTTAACTTAGGTGATTTTAATCAATTTATTCAATTCAATTCACCTTGATCCTCCTCAATTCCCTTTGACTTATCCATGGTTGACCAAGTCAACCATGGTGGTCGGCCCCACCTATGTTTTTGTCCACACGCCACCTCACTTGATGAGGTGGAGTTGGGCTCCATTTGATTATGCCATCTTGATTCATTCCAATTTAACTTAGGTGATTTTAATCACTTCATTCCATTCCATTTACCTTGATCACCATTGGGCCCATGGCCCAATTAAATTCACCTCCTACCTATCTACCCTAGTGTTCAAACCATCTTGACCCATTGGGTCCCAAATGGGTATTTGACCCAATTGACCATCCTTGACCCAATTAACCATCATTGACCCATTTAAATGAAATTAATCTAATCCTTGGTCCATTGGACCCTACTTGGGCCATTGCTCCAATTTTGATCCATTTACCATTCATTCCATCAAAATTCTTAATTTCAACCATTAAAATAAATAATAGCCAATATAATTATTATTTGAAAATCCAGGCTATTACATCCTTTCTTCATGAAATCCACTCCTCATCATTCTTAAACATAGTTATCATCATCATAAAACTCTTAATTGGATTTACACTTCTCACTAACCAAAGCTAGGATCTGTTCATAATTATTCCAACATTTAAACCATTACAACATGGTTTTGGATCCATTCTTATAATTGTTTGTATTTAACACATATCCATTCCCTGAATGGATGTCCAACTCCATGGCCTTATAATAGTTTGCCTAGCCCTTGCAATCCAATATGGAACCCATAGGTTCGGCCACACCATGGCCAAATCTATGGTTTCCCTTAATCCCATATTTTAAACTTATACATACCTTCTTTCCCCATCTCATTCTTTTCTTTTTGCTCTGTCTTTCCTCCTTAATCCTTCTTCTTCCTTTGCTCTTCACAAATTCTCTAAGTGTCGAAATGTAGGTGGTGTAACACCCCGCCCTTTTCACTCTAATTTTCAGAGTTTATTTTTTTTTTTTAAATATAATAATCATGTGATCGGGGCGAAGTGTCACGACGCGAGTTAAGTTCGGATCTCTAAATCCGACCCTTAACTGGCCAAGCCCATGTGCGTATGAACTAAGTCCATAAAACTGATCCGCACATGGTACATATATAACTTGCGGAATTAACTTAGTCTTAATCCAACTGAGGTTATAATAGAACCTATGACTATTCCAATTTTCCATTCTTAAATAGCGAAGTACAAGGTTTATTCTCCAAAATTATCAAATAACCTTAGTCTACCATTCAATCCAACCATCCAAAATAAATCAATCCACAACATCTACTTATCTACTTATTACAAGCCAATCATAACTAATTACCAAATTATAGTGTTCGAATAAATCAAATGACAAGTCCATAAATAGTCCATTCAAAGTTCATTCCAAATCATTCAAAACGCCCAAGTTTCCTTGCTTGGTCCTCTTCTCGATCCATGTTCTTCCCTTTCCCTGCGTCATCCACTAAGGATATAGATAGGGCGTTAGATCAACGCGCCCAGTAGTGTTTCCGAATAGGGCGTTAGATCAACGCGCACATATACCCGGGCTCTATCTCCCCTACAAATTCTCTTAAGTTTGGGGCATATTCCTTATCCTCTTCGGGTACAAAGGCTCCAACATTGTACTCGGGCGATCTTACCTCCATGTCCTGATTGATTTCAACTTCATTGACGAAGTTTGGCATGCTAGCATCATCGGAAGAAGAAACTAGGTCTATCGAACAGCTAGGTGTCCCTCTGTCCCACAACTCGGTGTACTCTATGTTGCTCGTCATATCTGTATAACAGCAACAAAACATATGAATAACAACTATAAATCAAATCAAACAAATCATTGTTTTGGGGAATTTTCCCTAATCAACATCTTGTACTTCTTATTTGGGAATTCTTCCTATGTATCATATAATGTCACGTGTTTGGGGAATTTTACCAAATAAACATCTTGTGTTTCTTGTCCTTGGGGAAAATTGCCAAATAAGCACTCTTTGTATTTCTTTGTTTTTGGGGAAACTTCCTAAGTATCAAGTGTTTGTTTCTCCATTTGGGGATATCGGGGAAGTGTTTCCTATGTTGCTATGTTTGGTATATCCATTTATGTTGACTGTACTTCCTTTGCTATCTTTATTGTTCTCAGATTGATTGTTCAGTCTGAGTCTGCGAAGTAAATTAATCCGGCCCCCAGTCAGCGGACTCCGAAGAGTCGGTCAGTTGGGATTCTTATCCGTCAGTGAGACATGAAACCGTCTTAATCTTACTTCGGAAGATTCAACTTCCCGTTTCGCTCTGATACCAACTATAACACCCCGCCCTTTTTACTCTAATTTTCAGATTTTTTTTTTTTTTTTTAAATATAATAATCATGTGATCGGGGCGAAGTGTCACGACGCGAGTTAAGTTTGGATCTCTAAATCCGACCCTTAGCTGGCCAAGCCCATGTGCGTATGAACTAAGTCCATAAAACTGATCCGCACATGGTACATATATAACTTGCGGAATTAACTTAGTCTTAATCCAACTGAGGTTATAATAGAACCTATGACTATTCCAATTTTCCATTCTTAAATAACAAAGTACAAGGTTTATTCTCCAAAATTATCAAATAACCTTAGTCTACCATTCAATCCAACCATCCAAAATAAATCAATCCACAACATCTACTTATCTACTTATTACAAGCCAATCATAACTAATTACCAAATTATAGTGTTCGAATAAATCAAATGACAAGTCCATAAATAGTTCATTCAAAGTTCATTCCAAATCATTCAAAACGCCCAAGTTTCCTTGCTTGGTCCTCTTCTCGATCCATGTTCTTCCCTTTCCCTGCGTCATCCACTAAGGATATAGATAGGGCGTTAGATCAACGCGCCCAGTAATGTTTCCGAATAGGGCTACCACATGGTTAGTCAAAATCATGCAAATAGTATAATAATACGTGTGACAAAATTCCATAAAAACATGCTATGTATGAAATGAACATGTAATGAGTCCCACCCATCACCATTCTACATAGCCTCCTCTTGACGTGATTCTCATCGTCAAGGTACCCCACAGTGGTCTTTCGGACGCCCCGACGGAGTGTGGCCTCCGGATTCCTCTTGATGGGATTCTCATCATCAAGGTACCCCACAGTCGTCTTTCGGACGCCCCGACGGAGTGTGGCCTCCGGTTACAACACCATCTTCCCATGCCATGCATGAGATGTCTATGCAAACATGCCATTTGTAAATATAACATTTCATTCAAATAACTTATCAAAATAAACATAAAACAGCAAATAGCATATGTGGTTACAAAAAGGTAGGAAACCTACACTTGTTTACTTTGTTCGACCCTTCCTTTGAACCGTTTTCCGATCACGGCTTGTTGTACACCGTTCTAGAAATCCCAAAACCTTATTTACATAATAGCAAGTTAAGCATTCATTCATGTGATTCTAACTTAGTCTAAGTCCCAAAAAATCCACTTAAACTTCCATGTCTTATCATAGCCATAGAACCCCATAGTTTTGGTCCTTTTAAACATGTTTTTGGTCTCATTTAGACATAAGATAACAGTATAATGTTATCATGTTTTTACCTTTCAAAACCAGCCAATAAGCCCATCACCTTGTATGATTTCCATTTTGTAAAACTCAATCCAAATATCCACATAACAGTTCATGGGGTTCGGCCATACATATGGCTGAACCCTATGGTTCTTGGTGTAATTAATCCAACCATTGTCCATGGTTTTAATCCATAATTTAACCATAGTATTAATATGGTTCAGCCAAGCCATAGTTACCTAAAAACAGTAAGCTTATCTTCACTTTAAATCCTTTAAAATATCACAAAACCATTTAATACTTCCATGAAATGTCATACCATTTCATGGGGTTCGGCCCACCCAATTGGCTAAACCTCATGGCCTATGGTTTAGATCCATTTATCCATTTATAAACTTGGTTTATTTTTAAATCAAAGCACATTATGTTTACATAAAAATCCATCCTACACTTGACCCAAATAACCATAAAAAACAGTCCATGGGGTTAGGCCATACACATGGCCGAACCCCAAGGTTTCCTTGATGTAAACCCTCCAATATTTGTCCATATTTTTTTATCAGTATTTAGCTTAATAAACACATAATTCAGCCATGTAATAACTGGTCAAAATCAGTGACCTTATCTCCCTTTAAAATCCTTTAAAAGAACTTCAATACATAATATGAATTTCATCTCTCAAACACCATAAAAATCACCAAGTTTTCCCATGGGATACGGCCATCCAAAGGGCCGAACCCTATGGTCCATATTTTATCACTTTTAAACATCATAATCCCATATTTAAACCATTGATGGATCTGGCCATACGATGGCCAGATCTCATTTTCTTAACTAATCTATTAAACAAGGGTTCAAAATGCACTTACGAACACCGCGTCTCCTTCGGTTCTTTTGACTCCTTTCTTGACCCTTTATTTCCTCGATCTCTCCTTCTCTCTTGCTGTTCTTTTGGCTGAGACTGGCCTTGCTGTAATCTCCTTGGAATACTTCAGCCAGATGACATGGATTTGAGGGAGAAAGAGAGAGAAAGGAAACTTTGATCTTAAACCTTGGTGCCAACTCCTTTTGCTCAAAGTGTGCTTTTGTCTTGGTGAAAGAAATCAATCAAGGACTGATTGCAAATCAGTAACCACCTGCTGTTCTTGCTTTTGGAATGTAGAAGACAGCAAAGAGAGAGAGAGATAGAGATAGAAAATTGAACCTCTTTTGGCTACTCAAATTCAGCCCAACCTTGCCTCACATGTAACTCCCATATTAAGCCCAAGTCCTTTATGCTTACTTGGGGGTTTCATCTATGCAATGAAACCTCCCCAAGCTCTCCAACGTCTCCCATGCTGGTATTTGTGTAACCTCTCCTTTTATTCCTCCTCTCATTATCATCTTACATGGGGGTTTCACCTAGAAATGAAACCTTCCCCCCCTCCAATGTGTAGTCTTATCATATTTGAATTTTAAAAGTCAAAACCTCATTTGTAACTCTATAATACAGCAACTCCATTCAGCCCATTTGATCCTCATCAATGTCCCATTTGAGAGTTTCATTCTTGAAATGAAACTCCCCTCCTCCAAGTGTGAACACACTTTGTAACTCCCATTGGTTTTAATATCTATCTTGGAGTTTCAACTTTTAAATAAAACTCTCCATGTTCCAATGACTAGCCCCTTGGTTAACCTTGTATTTGTAACTCTCAAAACAGCCACCCCACTTATCTCACTGAATTTTCAGCCCATTTGACTTCCATTTTTGACTCACTCAACTCAATGTCCAACTCACCATAATTAATGCATTTCATTCAATGCACATGAGTTAACTCAACCCTTATTTAATTCCAACTCACTTCAGTCCCACTCAACTGATTTAACTCGTGTTTTAGCTCCCTAGAGGGTCCACACGGTCAACCATAGTCAACTCGACCCGTTGGGTCCACTTTTAGCTCCTTGACCCGTTTTTGACTCCATGACCCAATTATGGTATTTTGGTCATTTCTAATTGGTTTTTACATATGGATCAAGCCTACCCATTTTTTCTCCACTTGATTTCCAATCAAATAGGCTTAACCCCGTTTAATTTAAAATCACAAAACGGTCAAATACTCCAGTAAGACCCGATGGGTCCCATTTGGGCCCTTTGACCCAAATTACCCATCCAATCAAACTTGACATTCATAATGTGCTCATATGATCTTAATTTGAGCAATGGGCCATACCATTTCCTTACTTAACATCACAAAATAATTAATTTAACACATCAGGGGCATTTTCGTAATTTATCCACTTCATTGAGAAATTACCCATCCAATCAAACTTGACATTCATAATGTGCTCATATGATCTTAATTTGAGCAATGGACCCCACTAGTTCTTATTTACAATCACATTTATTGAATTCACCAATCCAGGGGCATTTTCGTAAATATTCATCTTATTGAGAAATCGGGGTGTTACAATGTAACCCTCTTTTTAAAATTTTCGTCCCGAAAATCGAGCGAAGTAGGGTTCTAAACGATTCCATAAATATCTCAGAGTGTGCTATTCTTATTTCCGATTTCAATTTCCCAAGTGACTTCTTCATTACCATGTCGATACACACCACTTTGACAAATTGAATCACTTGGTTCCGTAACATCTTTTGTTCTGTCTCATGTTATATCTTTTTCTTGTGAGCCATTTGTGATCTCACATAGTCCAATCTACTCTATTTCACTTTACTTGCTCTCAAAGTATTTTCCATACGTACCTGCTCAATGTGTTCTTTCATCTACTCTCTGTGTGAGGTAGTCTGTCAATGCGAGCCTATGCTCAAAGCTTTTTCTGATTCCATTTTAACTAGGTTTCTAGTTACACTCTCCTGGAATTCCATTGGCTAACTACAGAGCCAGGTGATCAGTCTAACTCGGCAGTCGTCCATAGTTTCCCATTCAAGTTTCACCAGACACTTATCTTTTCCGTTGAGTATATCTCCAAATTTAAACACATCTTTCTTTGCACATAAGTCTCTATGTGACTAAAAACTTTTGTTCCAACTTCCATGATACCAATACCCAGCATAAATTGAAACCATCATGGGAATAATCATCCATGGTTAAATACATCCATCCCTGGTATCACTCTTTCAGTAACTATTATCTATCCCTGTTTAATAATCATCCATGAATATAACCCATCTATGGGTATAATCCATTCATGGAAACAATCCATCCTCGGTATCACTCTGTCCATGAATATAACCCTCCTTTGGGTATAATCCATTCATGGGCATACTAACCTAGGCACTTCATCCACCATGAGATATTCTATCCGTAAAAACAACACTTGACTGTATCACTACGTGACTGTGGCACCAATAACAAAACATAAATGTATCCCAACCCCTAGCAAGACTTAGGGCCCATGACTTACTAAGCGGAAGACCTACGTCCAACGTGATCAAGTCTACCTCGCCCTGCATCCCTTCACCTCATAGGTGATTCAGTCAACCTCTAACGCGGTCGATCCGCGTCTGACGAAGCTAGTACCACCCCCACCGGGCAAAATAGTCCCTAGCTCTGCGCATTCTAGCACATCTAGTGTGCCAAACAGTCGTGAGAGCGCCCTCCAGTGCGTAGCATGCGACCCACTCCTCAATGGTAACCGTATGGGACCAAGTCTCCGTAATTCGTATCGAGTTTCCCACAGTCTCAATCGTCAATATCACGTGAGGGACGCACCCATACCACGTCTCAATATACTCCAATAACTTATTCACATACATCTCAGTGTCAAAGTCCTCATGAACTCCTAAAGTTGCATACTTTATTGAAAATCATTTAAACTTCCATCACCATACAAGGGTTGATAGGGTAAAACAAACCCTTAGAATCACAAAATACACCCTTACAAAATATTTCCATTTCCCTAACCTTTCTTTCTACCTCTTAACCTAGTCTTCCATAGAAGACCCTGCATCATCGTCAAAGAAATTGTCAGGGCATGTCATTGACACGTGCCCCAACACTCCGCACGTCACATAGGGTATTATTCCCGGTCCTCCAATGTAAGGACAATTAGTCCTCTCCTTCCCGTGCCCGTGCAGTCCACAAACAGGGCAAATGACCTCAAGGAGGTAGGGGCAGTAAGTACAGTTGTGCCCCTCCTGATTGCACAACTCGCACATATACCCGGGCTCTATCTCCCCTACAAATTCTCTTAAGTTTGGGGCATATTCCTTATCCTCTTTGGGTACAAAGGCTCCAACATTGTACTCGGGCGATCTTACCTCCATGTCCTGATTGATTTCAACTTCATTGACGAAGTTTGGCATGCTAGCATCATCGGAAGAAGAAACTAGGTCTATCGGACAGCTAGGTGTCCCTCTGTCCCACAACTCGATGTACTCTATGTTGCTCATCATATCTGTATAACAGCAACAAAACATATCAATAACAACTATAAATCAAATCAAACAAATCATTGTTTTGGGGAATTTTCCCTAATCAACATCTTGTACTTCTTATTTGGGGATTCTTCCTATGTATCATATAATGTCACGTGTTTGGGGAATTTTACCAAATAAACATCTTGTGTTTCTTGTCCTTGGGGAAAATTGCCAAATAAGCACTCTTTGTATTTCTTTGTTTTTGGGGAAACTTCCTAAGTATCAAGTGTTTGTTTCTCCATTTGGGGATATCGGGGAAGTGTTTCCTATGTTGCTATGTTTGGTATATCCATTTATGTTGACTGTACTTCCTTTGCTATCTTTATTGTTCTCAGATTGATTCTTCAGTCTGAGTCTGCGAAGTAAATTAATCCGGCCCCCAGTCAGCGGACTCCGAAGAGTCGGTCAGTTGGGATTCTTATCCGTCAGTGAGACATGAAACCGTCTTAATCTTACTTCGGAAGATTCAACTTCCCGTTTCGCTCTGATACCAACTGTAACACCCCGCCCTTTTCACTCTAATTTTCAGATTTTTTTTTTTTTTTAAATATAATAATCATGTGATCGGGGCGAAGTGTCACGACGCGAGTTAAGTTCGGATCTCTAAATCCGACCCTTAGCTGGCCAAGCCCATGTGCGTATGAACTAAGTCCATAAAACTGATCCGCACATGGTACATATATAACTTGCGGAATTAACTTAGTCTTAATCCAACTGAGGTTATAATAGAACCTATGACTATTCCAATTTTCCATTCTTAAATAGCAAAGTACAAGGTTTATTCTCCAAAATTATCAAATAACCTTAGTCTACCATTCAATCCAACCATCCAAAATAAATCAATCCACAACATCTACTTATCTACTTATTACAAGCCAATCATAACTAATTACCAAATTATAGTGTTCGAATAAATCAAATGACAAGTCCATAAATAGTTCATTCAAAGTTCATTCCAAATCATTCAAAACGCCCAAGTTTCCTTGCTTGGTCCTCTTCTCGATCCATGTTCTTCCCTTTCCCTGCGTCATCCACTAAGGATATAGATAGGGCGTTAGATCAACGCGCCCAGTAATGTTTCCGAATAGGGCTACCACATGGTTAGTCAAAATCATGCAAATAGTATAATAATACGTGTGACAAAATTCCATAAAAACATGCTATGTATGAAATGAACATGTAATGAGTCCCACCCATCACCATTCTACATAGCCTCCTCTTGACGTGATTCTCATCGTCAAGGTACCCCACAGTGGTCTTTCGGACGCCCCGACGGAGTGTGGCCTCCGGATTCCTCTTGATGGGATTCTCATCATCAAGGTACCCCACAGTGGTCTTTCGGACGCCCCGACGGAGTGTGGCCTCCGGTTACAACACCATCTTCCCATGCCATGCATGAGATGTCTATGCAAACATGCCATTTGTAAATATAACATTTCATTCAAATAACTTATCAAAATAAACATAAAACAGCAAATAGCATATGTGGTTACAAAAAGGTAGGAAACCTACACTTGTTTACTTTGTTCGACCCTTCCTTTGAACCGTTTTCCGATCACGGCTTGTTGTACACCGTTCTAGAAATCCCAAAACCTTATTTACATAATAGCAAGTTAAGCATTCATTCATGTGATTCTAACTTAGTCTAAGTCCCAAAAAATCCACTTAAACTTCCATGTCTTATCATAGCCATAGAACCCCATAGTTTTGGTCCTTTTAAACATGTTTTTGGTCTCATTTAGACATAAGATAACAGTATAATGTTATCATGTTTTTACCTTTCAAAACCAGCCAATAAGCCCATCACCTTGTATGATTTCCATTTTGTAAAACTCAATCCAAATATCCACATAACAGTTCATGGGGTTCGGCCATACATATGGCTGAACCCTATGGTTCTTGGTGTAATTAATCCAACCATTGTCCATGGTTTTAATCCATAATTTAACCATAGTATTAATATGGTTCAGCCAAGCCATAGTTACCTAAAAACAGTAAGCTTATCTTCACTTTAAATCCTTTAAAATATCACAAAACCATTTAATATTTCCATGAAATGTCATACCATTTCATGGGGTTCGGCCCACCCAATTGGCTAAACCTCATGGCCTATGGTTTAGATCCATTTATCCATTTATAAACTTGGTTTATTTTCAAATCAAAGCACATTATATTTACATAAAAATCCATCCTACACTTGACCCAAATAACCATAAAAAACAGTCCATGGGGTTAGGCCATACACATGGCCGAACCCCAAGGTTTCCTTGATGTAAACCCTCCAATATTTGTCCATATTTTTTATCAGTATTTAGCTTAATAAACACATAATTCAGCCATGTAATAACTGGTCAAAATCAGTGACCTTATCTCCCTTTAAAATCCTTTAAAAGAACTTCAATACATAATATGAATTTCACCTCTCAAACACCATAAAAATCACCAAGTTTTCCCATGGGATACGGCCATCCAAAGGGCCGAACCCTATGGTCCATATTTTATCACTTTTAAACATCATAATCCCATATTTAAACCATTGATGGATCTGGCCATACGATGGCCAGATCTCATTTTCTTAACTAATCTATTAAACAAGGGTTCAAAATGCACTTACGAACACCGCGTCTCCTTCGGTTCTTTTGACTCCTTTCTTGACCCTTTATTTCCTCGATCTCTCCTTCTCTCTTGCTGTTCTTTTGGCTGAGACTGGCCTTGCTGTAATCTCCTTGGAATACTTCAGCCAGATGACATGGATTTGAGGGAGAAAGAGAGAGAAAGGAAACTTTGATCTTAAACCTTGGTGCCAACTCCTTTTGCTCAAAGTGTGCTTTTGTCTTGGTGAAAGAAATCAATCAAGGACTGATTGCAAATCAGTAACCACCTGCTGTTCTTGCTTTTGGAATGTAGAAGACAGCAAAGAGAGAGAGAGATAGAGATAGAAAATTGAACCTCTTTTGGCTACTCAAATTCAGCCCAACCTTGCCTCACATGTAACTCCCATATTAAGCCCAAGTCCTTTATGCTTACTTGGGGGTTTCATCTATGCAATGAAACCTCCCCAAGCTCTCCAACGTCTCCCATGCTGGTATTTGTGTAACCTCTCCTTTTATTCCTCCTCTCATTATCATCTTACATGGGGGTTTCACCTAGAAATGAAACCTTCCCCCCCCTCCAATGTGTAGTCTTATCATATTTGAATTTTAAAAGTCAAAACCTCATTTGTAACTCTATAATACAGCAACTCCATTCAGCCCATTTGATCCTCATCAATGTCCCATTTGAGAGTTTCATTCTTGAAATGAAACTCCCCTCCTCCAAGTGTGAACACACTTTGTAACTCCCATTGGTTTTAATATCTATCTTGGAGTTTCAACTTTTAAATAAAACTCTCCATGTTCCAATGACTAGCCCCTTGGTTAACCTTGTATTTGTAACTCTCAAAACAGCCACCCCACTTATCTCACTGAATTTTCAGCCCATTTGACTTCCATTTTTGACTCACTCAACTCAATGTCCAACTCACCATAATTAATGCATTTCATTCAATGCACATGAGTTAACTCAACCCTTATTTAATTCCAACTCACTTCAGTCCCACTCAACTGATTTAACTCGTGTTTTAGCTCCCTAGAGGGTCCACACGGTCAACCATAGTCAACTGGACCCGTTGGGTCCACTTTTAGCTCCTTGACCCGTTTTTGACTCCATGACCCAATTATGGTATTTTGGTCATTTCTAATTGGTTTTTACATATGGATCAAGCCTACCCATTTTTTCTCCACTTGATTTCCAATCAAATAGGCTTAACCCCATTTAATTTAAAATCACAAAACGGTCAAATACTCCAGTAAGACCCGATGGGTCCCATTTGGGCCCTTTGACCCAAATTACCCATCCAATCAAACTGTCATATGATCTTAATTTGAGCAATGGGCCATACCATTTCCTTACTTAACATCACAAAATAATTAATTTAACACATCAGGGGCATTTTCGTAATTTATCCACTTCATTGAGAAATTACCCATCCAATCAAACTTGACATTCATAATGTGCTCATATGATCTTAATTTGAGCAATGGACCCCACTAGTTCTTATTTACAATCACATTTATTGAATTCACCAATCCAGGGGCATTTTCGTAAATATTCATCTTATTGAGAAATCGGGGTGCTACAGGTGGAGTGAGAGATAGAGAAGAAGTGGAGAGAAATCTCTTTGTTCCAAAAGAGAAAGTGATCGGCCAAGGGGTATGGAGTGCCCCTTTGTTGGTGTCTTTGATGAAACAACCCAAGTTCTTTCATCTCCTCCCTTTATGATTTGTCTATCCCATGTGTCCCTTGGTTTAACCAAGGAGACCCTTGGCTAAAACCAAGGCATCCCTTTGACCTACATCGAGTTTACCTTAAGATGGAAACTCTCCATCTTCCCACTCAACTCAACTCAACTCATAGCTTGACTCAATTACTTGTTTCCATTTGAACTCACTCAATTGAACTCACTCATAGTTGAAGAAGTCAACCATGCATATACATGTAACGCCCGCCCCTTTTTCACTCGCTTTTCTAAAATCAGAGTCTATTTTTTTTTTTTTTGAAATGGATAATGAGAGAGGGCGCGGACGTCACGACGCGAGTTAAGTCCGAGCTTCTAAAGCACGACCCTTAGCTGGCCAACCCCACGCGTGCGCGTAACTAAGTCCACGGGAACGGTTCACGCGTAGGAAGTAAGCTCGTTGAATATAATTACGTGCGGAACGTCATAATAGAGACTATCCTACCGGTTTTAGATAGAAGGGAAGATACAACATTAAATTACCAAAATACCCCTATGTTCATAATTATGTCTCAAAATGATAACGTCCATAACGCAGTCCAAACCATAGCAAGAAATAGTAATTATTACATGCCGACAAGCTAAGCTACTTAAATTACAACTTTTCCAAAATAGAACTTAAATAAACAACGTAGCCGCTTTCCCAAGTTCCTAAGCTTGGCTCCCGGCGTGTCCATCGTTTCCGCCACTTCCTGCGTCATCAACTAGGGTAGAAGTAAGGCGTTAGTCAACGCGCCCAGTAGGACTCCGATCAGGGCTAGCACATGGGTTAACGATAACATGCATACCGACAATAATATAATGATAAAGTAAAATCACATGATGTATGCCATGCCATGGGTGCCTATGTCATGTGTCCCACCCATCCTCCATATCAGAAAAATATAGTATCCCCCTTGACGGCAAAGCCTCGTCAAGGTATCCCCATGTTTGCTTCTCGGTCGCCCCGACGGAGCATGGACTCCGGTTATAGCATAACGTGCTAACCCCATGTCTGATTCTCGGTAGCCCCGACGGAGCATGGACTCCGGTTATAGCCCCTCGGCTATCCCCATGTTTGCTTCTCGGTCGCCCCGACGGAGCATGGACTCCGGTTATAGCCCCTCGGCTATCCCCATGTTTGCTTCTCGGTCGCTCCGACGGAGCATGGACTCCGGTTTCATTATTTTCCCGCCCATGCCATGCATGAGATGTAAGTGCATTATGCTATGTAATATATATGTAATCCATAAACTTAATATATATCATACATAGCCATATAATGCATAACATTAAAAATGTATACCATAGTATGAATATAGAATTCATAAATCAAAAACCCAGCATAATACAAATTACATAGTCATCAAAATAGATTAAAATAACCATCACATATCCACGGCTTACAAAGAGGTAGGAATCCTACCGAATACCGCTTAGAGTCCCGTTACGTTTCCGTTCGATAAACCAGTCGCCGATCGCATACCGTTTCGCGACGTCCCGGTACCTTATTACAGATTTACCGAATTAGTCCATATGTTTTCCATGATTAAGTCCCTAACTGATTACAATTTTAAATTCTTAATTACGTTATACGTTTATCAAAATTAGCCCCTAACTTAGCCCCATTTTCCGTGGTTTAAAACACATCCATAAATCCAATTTTGGCCATTTTAAATATTCCAATTTGCGAACCTAAAACGCAGCATCTATCCGTTTCATTTAATCATTCGCAATGTATCCAATTTTATGTCTACCATAGATAGGGTTTGGCCATGCCATGGTTCTTCAAAGTGGCTAATAATTACTATTTTGCCACTCTCTCTTCTATGGTTAATCATTCCCTCTTTTATGTGTATTTTAAATCCAAAATTCATCCATAACTTAGATCCACTAGGCATTCATTGACCATGACCTAATATCCATAAAATAGACACTTAATTTAATTAATTTTGAAAACATTTAATCCCATAAATCATTCCATATTTGGCCTAAGATGTGGCCCACAAAAGGGGTCATGGGTTCGGCCATACACCATGGCCGAACCCATGGTACCTAATTTCCATTTTCTTGGGTCCATTTTACTCCCTTCAATCCTATCTCTAATGAAATTAAATCATCCATTTAAGTCCCCATTTTTCATCCCATTTTAAATCATCACATACCATACTCATAGATCCATTAAAATTATCATCTCCCTCCATAATTTTCCATTCTTTTTACCTTTCATCAAAATCACCAAACCTCACCATAGGGTTCGGCCATACACCATGGCCGAACCCATGGTTCATGGCTCACCTTCATGCCATTTTTTTTTTTGAAACCAAAATTCTTATTTACATTTCTCATTAAAGCTCCTTAAAAATCATCAACTTTAAAACCTTAACAATCCACATTAACATCATCCCCTTCACCATGGGGTTCGGCCATGCTACATGGCCGAACCCTATGGTCTATCTATTCATTAAAAAGAATTTCATACTTTCCATGCTTTAATACAACCTTAAAAATTCCAAAATTACAATCATCTCCATGTCTTCCATTATTTAAAATCATAAATCACTAATGTTTACTCATTTAAAAACCTAAATCTCATTAACCATTTTCCAAACTCTTAAACCTTAAAATGTTAATAAAACTATTAATCACTTAGCATTTAAGAACCCTAACCCTTTCTCCATATTTTTCCAACTTTGAAATCCTCATAAAACCCTTAAATCATTTTAGTACTTAAAAACCCTAATTAAGTTCATACTTCACTTAATCACCCACCATGGGGTTCGGCCATGCTACATGGCCGAACCCTATGGCCCATGATTTTCTTTCAAACTACACAAATCCATGCTTAAAAATTTAAATCCAAACCATCCTTAATCCATTTATATATATATATATATATATATTTTTTTTTTTTTTTTTCATCAAACCATCTCTTCCATTTCATCCATTTCTTATCCTACCGTTGGATGGATCTTAGATACATGGCCCACGACATTTTTGGCCATATTTAGTCTAAGAAATGGATTCCATAACTTATCTTAAAACAAATATCTAAACTCTTGTTTTAAGAATTCTTACCACCCGATGACTCCTCCAGTCTTTTTTTGCTTTTCCTCTTGCTCTCCTCAGCCTTTTCTTCTCTTCTTCTCCTTGATGTTTGATCGGTCAAGGTGTGCTTGATCAATGGTGAAACATGCTTGGATCGACTAAGGTAGATCTTGATTTTGAGAGAGGGAGAGGGGAAGGTGATGAGAAATTGTTTAGCCTCCTTGATCTTGAGGTGGTGATGGTTGGTCAATACTTGATCTTTCCTTTCTTCTCTTCTTTTCCTCTAAGTCTTGTTTTTCTTTTCCTTAGCACATGGAGGGACGGTTTTTGGGAGTGGAAGAGATGAAGATGAGTGAAATGGTTAGGAAAGAATGAGATGGAATCTCATCTTTTGGTTAACTTAGGTCAACTCCACATTAACTCCTCCCACCAACCAACAAGGCATTAATGGTGGTGGTTGGGATAAAACCACTACTTAAGCCCATGGTTTTCAATTTGTGTTTTTTTAAGAGTGGTTTGTGTTTGTTGGAGTGGTTTGTGTTTGTTTGGGTGGTTTTGACCATTTGACTAACCTTTGGTTTAGAATAATTGGCTTAATTAATTTAATCCTTAGTCTAAGTTAATTAATTCCCACTCAATTTAATTTTATTAAATTCTTTCTCTATAAGATCCACCCATGGTTGACCAAGTCAACCATGTGGTCGGCCCCACCACTCTTTGGGTCCACACGCCACCTCAATTGGTGAGGTGGAGGTGGGCCCCATTTGGCCATATTACTTTGTTCAATTCATCACCAATGTAGGTGACTTAAATTTTATTAAATCTATCCTTCTTATTGGATTACCATTGGGTGCATGGTCCAATTTCATTTTTGTCTTACCCATTTACCTTAAGGCTTATATTAATTTGATCCATCGGGTCCCAAATGGGTATTAGACCCAATTTGACTATCCATGACCCAATTATTTACCATTGACCAATTAATTGAATTAATTTCAATTCATGGTCTTTTGGGTAACCATTGGGCCCATGGCCCAATTAAATTCCCTCCTATCCACTTATCTTAGGGCTTAGCTACCTTGGCCCATTGGGTCCCATATGGCTATTTGACCCAATTGACCACCCTTGACCTACATTTATCATCATTGACCCATTTAAATGAATAACTCAAATCCATGGCCCATTGGACCACACTTGGGCCATTGTCCCAAAATTTGGTCCATTTGGCATTTTATCACATCAAACTTCAAATTTAATATAATAAATGCCACTATATATTGATCAAAAAATTCGGACTATTACAGTAGAAACCTCTTTTGAAATTTTCGTCCCGAAAATTTGTCCGAAGTAGGGGTCCAAAACAACTCATGCGAAGAGCTCCGGATAAGCGGTTTTCATCTCCGACTCAAGTTCCTAGGTAGTTTCTTCACTGCCATGTCGTTCCCATACCACCTTGACGAACTGAATGGCGCGGTTCCGCAGCACCCTTTGTTCGCTTCCAATAACTCTGACTGGCTTCTCCACATATGTCACATCGCTTTGTACATCGATGTCTTGAACATTTATCACATGAGAAGGATCAGGATTGTACTTTCTCAGCATGGACACATGAAACACATCATGTAGAGATGACAGCTGTGGAGGGAGCGCTAACTGATAAGCCACCCCCCCCACCCTTTTCAGAATTGGAAACGGTCCCACAAATCTAGGCGACAGTTTCCCTTTCTTTCCGAATCTCATGTGCCCCTTCCATGGTGAGACTTTCAGAAATACCAAGTCTCCCACCTCAAACTCGAGGAATCTTCTCCTTTTGTCGGCATAGTTCTTCTGACGGCTCTGTGCAGTGAGTAGATGTTGCCGTATCAACTTAATATGTGTTGTAGTCTCCGTAACCAAATCCAGCCCAATCAACGCAGGCTCACTGGCCTCTGTCCAGCACACTGGCGATCTACAAGGCCTACCATACAGGGCCTCAAACGGGGCCATTTCGAGGCTTGCCTGGTAGCCGTTATTGTAAGAGAACTACACCAATGGCAAATGATCTTCCCATCAACCCTTGAAGTCTAGCATGCATGCTCTCAGCATATCCTCCAGTGTCTGTATAGTCCTCTCTGACTGTCCATCAGTCTGTGGATGAAATGCGGTGCTAGTCAATACGTCGGTCCCCATAGCCGACTGCATGCCCTGCCATACTCTGTCAGTGAATCGACCATCCCTGTCAGACACAATAGACCGGGGAATACCATGTAGCCTGATGATCTCTCGGATGTACCGTCGACCCAAAGTTTCTGATGAATCTGTCATTTTGATGGGAAGGAAATGTGCGGACTTGGTCAACCGGTCCACTATGACCCATATCGCATCATTGCCCTTTGATGTCCTTGGCAACCCTGTTACAAAGTCCATGGATATGTGCTCCCATTTCCATTCTGGTACCGGTAAGGGTGCGAGTAAGCCCGGTGGTTTTTGATGTTCTGCCTTAACCTGCTGACAAGTTAAGCAACGAGCAACAAACTCTGCCACATCTTTCTTAGGTCCATGCCACCAATAGTGCCTCTTAAGATCATGATACATCTTGGTGCTGCCCGGGTGGATAGAGAGTTTGGTTTGGTGTGCTTCAATCAGCAACTCTCTTCTGCAATTCTTAGGCACATATGTCCTGCCTCGGAACATAAGACCCT
The DNA here is from genome assembly GCA_013350335.1 of Chimonanthus salicifolius. Taxonomy (NCBI): domain Eukaryota; kingdom Viridiplantae; phylum Streptophyta; class Magnoliopsida; order Laurales; family Calycanthaceae; genus Chimonanthus; species Chimonanthus salicifolius. Next base: position 68,749,307 of record CM023538.1, on the reverse strand, counting down.
GCCCTGGTCGTAACTCCCACTTCAATATAACCTCACCGGTAGACATCTTAGCCCAAATCTCCTCCACCTCTGGATCTGTCCGTTGCTCCCGTTCAATCTCGAAGACCATGTTGGATCGTATGATCAAATTATATATGGTCCCATGATTATTGAGGTAGAGTTTAAATTCTCTGATGGTATTCAGTACCTCCCATTCCGTCCTGATCATGCTGGCTACTGTCGCATGTGACAAGCGGTTGAGGGCATCCACTACTTTGTTCGCCTTGCCAGGATGATACCGAAGTGCGAACTCATAATCCGCCAGATATTCCATCCATCTGCGCTGTCTCATGTTGAGTTCCTTCTGATCAAATAAATACTTCAGACTCTTGTGATCCGAGAATACCTCAAACTTTTCACCATAGAGGTAGTGTCTCCAGCTTTTGAGAGCGAAGACCACCGCTGCTAGTTCTAGATCATGGGTGGGGTAGTGGCGTTCATGAATTTTCAACTATCTTGATCCGTACGCCACCGCACGATTACTTTGACTGAGTGTACACCCCAGTCCCTCACCGGAGGCATCACAGTACACCTCATAATTGCTGCCTCTTTCCTGCAAGATCAGAATAGGAGTGGTCGTAAGCCTCTCCTTTAGCTCCTCAAATCTCTGGTTGCATAGACCTAACCACTGAAATTTGACTCCTTTCTGAGTGAGTCGGGTAAGTGGAGCTGCAATCTTGGAGAAATCCATGATGAATTTCCGGTAGTAACCGGCCAATCCCAGAAAACTGCGGATCTCGGTCACATTTGTCGGCGCTTTCCATTCCTTAACTGTTGCTACCTTAGCCGGGTCCACGGCTATCCCTTCCTCTGATATGATGTGCCCCAAGAAATTGACTTCAGATAGCCAAAATTCACATTTGCTGGTTTTGGCATACAATTGGTTCTTTCTCAAGGTGTCCAAGACTATCCACAGGTGCTCGACATGTTCCTTCTGACTTTTGGAGTACATCAGAATATCGTCAATGAATACGATCACAAACTGATCTAAGTAAGGACGGAATATCCTATTCATCAGGTCCATGAACACTGCCGGTGCGTTTGTAAGTCCAAACGGCATGACCACATATTCATATAAGCCATACCGTGTCCTGAAAGTCGTCTTCTCTATGTCCTCCTCTTTAACCCGAATTTGATGGTATCCGGACATCATGTCAATCTTGGAGAAATGAGAGGAACCCCTAAGTTGATCAAACAGATTGTCAATTCGGGGTAGGGGATATTTATTCCTGACAGTCAGCTGGTTCAACTTTCTATAATCCATGTACATTTGAAGGGTACCGTCCTTCTTCTTCACAAATAACACTGGAACTCCCCATACGGATGTGCTGTTCTTAATAAAACCCAGTCTGAGCAGTTCATCTATCTGCTTTTTCAACTCGGTCATCTCAGCTGGTGCCATCCTATAATGGGGTAATGATACTGGAGCGGCGCCGGGGTATAACTTGATCTCAAAGCCTATCTCCCTCTTGGGTGGTAAAGCAGGGAGCTCTGTTGGGAATACCTCGGCATAATCTGCTACTACCGCCGGAAGTTCAGTTATTGGAGCCCTATCTAATCTGAGGCTGTTCAAGGCAAGATGGTTCAATTCTTCCTGAAGCCTTCTAGGGATGCCCTGCCTGTCAGCGTGTACCACGTACCGCTTTCCCTGGGGTGACCAAAATATCACCCTACGAAGGTGGCAATCAATATGGGCTTGATATGTAGTTAACCAGTCCATGCCAAATATAACATCGTATTCGGCCATATCAATTACTAAGTAGTTGAACTCGAATCTGAATCCCGCGAGTTCAGTGTTCAATGCCGTACATATGAGTCCTAATGATGTGTCTCCGACGAGGGATACAATGGTGAGGGATGTGGACAGGTTTTGTACTAATGTGCCCGTAGCAGATATGAATGCAGCAGATATAAATGAATGTGAAGCTCAAGAGTCAAATAACGTAACAGCATAGGAACTACCAATTACAGCCATACCTTGCATCACCGAGCGATCCACCGCTACTGGAGTCGGTATGGTGAAAGGTCGTCCAGATCCGGTAAGGGTTGGCGCCCATCCTGCCTGATTGTATGTTCTACCTCCTCGCGACTGAGTTGGTCTGGATGGAGGGCGGAAGGTACCCCTGGAGTTGGAGGGTCGGCTGATGTGGGGACATTCTCTCTTGAAGTGGCCCGTTGGCCACACTGATAACACGTGTTCCCAACCCGGGGAACCTGTGTGACTGATGTTGATGAGGAGGGCTGATTGGGGCGAAAGCCCCCCGTAGATCCTGTGGAGAGTGAGGGTCTGCTAGAATTTGGGCAGAACTTCTTGTTGGGTTGGAATGCACCCCGCCCACCTTACCCTCGGCGGTTGTCAAACCGTACTATTTTGTTCAACTCCCGTTCTGCTATGGTAGCCCTGCTGACCACCCCTGCCAATGTGGGTTCTTTGAAGATTGTCACCCTGGCTCTGATGTTTGGTCGAAGGCCCCGTTCAAACTTACGGGCCCTTTGGTGTTCAATATCCACCATGTAGAATGCATAGACGGACAACTTAAGGAATTCTCTGTGGTATTCTGCCACCGTCATGTTGCCTTGTATCAATGAGAGAAAGGCTTGAGTCTGGCTCTCTCTTTCCTCCTATGGAAAATATTGCTCTAGGAAGGTGGCTGAGAACCATTCCCATGTCATGATGGTCCTTTCCTTTTCTGGAACCAGTGCTTGTTGCTTTTCCACAATTTCCCACCAACTACTGGCATCCTCGATCAGTTGGGAAGTGGCCAGCAAGATTTTATCAGTAGGATTGGAAATTTGGAGCAGATTAAAGATCTGAATGATCCTTTTTAACCAATGCTCCGCTCCGACAGTCCCTTCCATTCCCCTGAAGTAGGGAGGGTGCTGTTGTTGAAAATCCTTGACCATCTTCCGTTTACTGGAGTCGCTGGCGGTCACATTTCCGCTTGAGTGTTGTTGAAGAGCAGAAGCGACTGCCGCTTGAACTACGTCTCTTAGCTCGGGAGGTACACCTTGTATGTTTATACTATTCTGTCCCTCGGCTTGATGAGGTGGTGGCTGTACCTCCTCTTCCTGTCGAAGGGGTGTTACCTCTTTCTCTACTCGTGGGTTGCGACGGGTTCTTCTTTTTGGCGGCATTTTTCCTAAGTCGTAAAAAAAAAAATTTACCGACTTAGTTCCTTCATAAAGTTGGTGCGTTCATATACATTTAGTTTTTGGGAAAATTTGCCACCATAGACATACTTAGTTTTTGAGGGGATAATTCCTACGTATTACGTATTGTCTCTCATATTGGGGAAAATTGCCAAATATGCATACTTGGTTTGGGGAAAACTTCCCAAATAGCTATGTTTGTCCATTTTTTGTGAAATCGGGGAAATTTTCCTATGTTCGATTAATCCATCAAGGTTATAATGATTGTACTTCCCTTACTATCATTTTCTTACGTCAAATGTGGCGTTCAGATTGAATGTTTCAGTCTGAGTCAATCGAAGTAGATTAACCCGGCCCCAGTGCAGCGGACTCCGAAGAGTCGGTCAGTTGGGATTCTTATCCGTTAGCGAGACGTGAAACCGTCTTAATCATACTTCGAGAGATTCATTCTTCCAATTTCGCTCTGATACCAACTGTAACGCCCGCCCCTTTTTCACTCTCTTTTCGAAAATCAGAGTCTATTTTTTTTTTTAAATGGATAGTGAGAGAGGGCGCGGACGTCACGACGCAAGTTAAGTCCGAGCTTCTAAAGCCCGACCCTTAGCTGGCCAACCCCATGCGTGCGCGAAACTAAGTCCACGGGAACGGTTCACGCGTAGGAAGTAAGCTCGTGGAATATAATTACGTGCGGAACGTCATAATAGAGACTATCCTACCGGTTTTAGATAGAAGAGAAGATATAACATTAAATTACCAAAATACCCTTATGTTCATAATTATGTCTCAAAATGATAACGTCCATAACGCAGTCCAAACCATAGCAAGAAATAGTAATTATTACATGCCGACAAGCTAAGCTACTTGAATTACAACTTTTCCAAAATAGAACTTAAATAAACAACATAGCCGCTTTCCCAAGCTCCTAAGCTTGGCTCCCGGCGTGTCCACCGTTTCCGCCACTTCCTGCGTCATCAGCTCGGGTAGAAGTAGGGCGTTAGTTAACACGCCCAGTATGACTCCGATGAGGGCTAGCACATGGGTTAGCAATAACATGCATACCGACAATAATATAATGATAAAGTAAAATCACATGATGTATGCCATGCCATGGGTGCCTATGTCATGTGTCCAACCCATCCTCCATATCATAAAAATATCGTATCCCCCTTGACGGCAAAGCCCCGTCAAGGTCTCCCCATGTTTGCTTCTCGGTCGCCCCGAAGGAACATGGACTCCGGTTATAGCATAACTTGCTATCCCCATGTCTGATTCTCGGTCGCCCCGACAGAGCGTGGACTCCGGTTATGGCCCCTCGGTTATCCCCATGTTTGCTTCTCGGTCGCCCCGACGGAGCATGGACTCCGGTTATAGCCCCTCGGCTATCCCCATGTTTGCTTCTCGGTCGCTCCGACGGAGCATGGACTCCGGTTTCATTATTTTCCCGCCCACGCCATGCATGAGATGTAAGTGCATTATGCTATGTAATATATATGTAATCCATAAACTTAATATATATCATACATAGCCATATAATGCATAACATTAAAAATGTAAACCATAGTATGAATATAGAATTCATAAATCAAAAACCCATCATAATACAAATTACATAGTCATCAAAATAGATTAAAATAACCATCACATATCCACGGCTTACAAAGAGGTAGGAATCCTACTGAATACCGCTTAGCATCCCGTTACGTTTCCGTTCGATAAACCGGTCGCCGATCGCGCACCGTTTTGCGACATCCTGGTACCTTATTACATATTTACCGAATTAGTCCATATGTTTTCCATGATTAAGTCCCTAACTGATTACAATTTTAAATTCTTAATTACGTTATACGTTTATCAAAATTAGCCCCTAACTTAGCCCCATTTTCCGTGGTTTAAAACACATCCATAAATCCAATTTTGGCCATTTTAAATATTCCAATTTGCGAGCCTAAAATGCAGCATCTATTCGTTTCATTTAATCATTCGCAATGTATCCAATTTTATGTCTACCATACATAGGGTTCGGCCATGCCATGGTTCTTCAAAGTGGCTAATAATTACCATTTTGCCACTCTCTCTTCTATGGTTAATCATTCCCTCTTTTATGTGTATTTTAAATCCAAAATTCATCCATAACTTAGATCCACTAGGCATTCATTGACCATGACCTAATATCCATAAAATAGCCATTTAATTTAATTAATTTTGAAAACATTTAATCCCATAAATCATTCCATATTTGGCCTAAGATGTGGCCCACAAAAGGGGTCATGGGTTCGGCCATACACCATGGCCGAACCCATGGTACCTAATTTCCATTTTCTTGGGTCCATTTTACTCCCTTCAATCCTATCTCTAATGAAATTAAATCATCCATTTAAGTCCCCATTTTTCATCCCATTTTAAATCATCACATACCATACTCATAAATCCATTAAAATTATCATCTCCCTCCATAATTTTCCATTCTTTTTACCTTTCATCAAAATCACCAAACCTCACCATAGGGTTCGGCCATACGCCATGGCCGAACCCATGGTTCATGGCTCACCTTCATGCCATTTTTTTTTGAAACCAAAATTCTTATTTACATTTCTCATTAAAGCTCCTTAAAAATCATCAACTTTAAAACCTTAACAATCCACATTAACATCATCCCCATTCACCATGGGGTTCGGCCATGCTACATGGCCGAACCCTATGGTCTATCTATTCATTAAAAAAAATTTCATACTCTCCATGCTTTAATACAACCTTAAAAATTCCAAAATTACAATCATATCCATGTCTTCCATTATTTAAAATCATAAATCACTAATGTTTACTCATTTAAAAACCTAAATCTCATTAACCATTTTCCAAACTCATAAACCTTAAAATGTTAATAAAACTATTAATCACTTAGCATTTAAGAACCCTAACCCTTTCTCCATATTTTTCCAATTTTGAAATCCTCATAAAACCCTTAATCATTTTAGTACTTAAAAACCCTAATTAAGTTCATACTTCACTTAATCACCCACCATGGGGTTCGGCCATGCTACATGGCCGAACCCTATGGCCCATGTTTTTCTTTCAAACTACACAAATCCATTCTTAAAAATTTAAATCCAAACCATCCTTAATCCATTTATATATATATATATATATATATATATATATATATATTTTTTTTTTTTTTTTTCATTAAACCATCTCTTCCATTTCATCCATTTCTTATCCTACCGTTGGATGGATCTTAGATCCATGGCCCACAACATTTTTGGCCATATTTAGTCTAAGAAATGGATTCCATAACTTATCTTAAAACAAATATCTAAACTCTTGTTTTAAGAATTCTTACCACCCGACGACTCCTCCGGTCTTTTTTTGCTTTTCCTCTTGCTCTCCTTAGCCTTCTCTTCTCTTCTTCTCCTTGATGCTTGATCGGTCAAGGTGTGCTTGATCAATCGTGAAACATGCTTGGATCGGCTACGGTAGATCTTGATTTTGAGAGAGGGAGAGGGGAAGGTGATGAGAAATTGTTTAGCCTCCTTGATCTTGAGGTGGTGATGGTTGGTCAATACTTGATCTTTCCTTTCTTCTCTTCTTTTCCTCTAAGTCTTGTTTTTCTTTTCCTTAGCACATGGAGGGACGGTTTTTGGGAGTGGAAGAGATGGAGATGAGTGAAATGGTTAGGAAAGAATGAGATGGAATCTCATCTTTTGGTTAACTTAGGTCAACTCCACATTAACTCCTCCCATCAACCAACAAGGCATTAATGGTGGTGGTTGGGATAAAACCACTACTTAAGCCCATGGTTTTCAATTTGTGTTTCTTTAAGAGTGGTTTGTGTTCGTTGGAGTAGTTTGTGTTTGTTTGGGTGGTTTTGAGCATTTGACTGACCTTTGGTGTAGATTAATTGGCTTAATTAATTTAATCCTTAGTCCAAGTTAATTTATTCCCACTAAATTTAATTTTATTAAATTCTTTCTCTATAAGATCCTCCCATGGTTGACCAAGTCAACCATGGTGGTCGGCCCCACCACTCTTTGGGTCCACACGCCACCTCAATTGGTGAGGTGGAGGTGGGCCCCATTTGGCCATATTACCTTGTTCAAATCATCACCAATGTAGGTGACTTAAATTTTATTAAATCTATCCTTCTTATTGGATTACCATTGGGTCCATGGCCCAATTTCATTTTTGTCTTACCCATTTACCTTAGGGCTTATATTAATTTGCTCCATCGGGTCCCAAATGGGTATTAGACCCAATTTGACTCTCCATGACCCAATTACTTACCATTGACCAATTAAATGAATTAATTTCAATCCATGGTCTATTGGGTAACCATTGGGCCCATGGCCCAATTAAATTCCCTCTTATCCACTTACCTTAGGGCTTAGCTACCTTGGCCCATTGGGTCCCATATGGCTATTTGACCCAATTGACCACCCTTGTCCTACATTTATCATTATTGACCCATTTAAATGAATAACTCAAATCCATGGCCCATTGGACCACACTTGGGCCATTGTCCCAAAATTTGGTCCATTTGGCATTTTATCACATCAAACTTCAAATTTAAAATAATAAATGCCACTATATATTGATCCAAAAATTCGGGCTATTACAGTACATGACATTTAGGTCCCACCTTGGCCATGTCATTCGATGATGTGGTACTTTGTCTAGTTGGCTTCTGTGCATGCCACATCACCCACATGCCACCTCACTTGATGAGATGGATTTAATGTGTTGGGTTTTAATTGGGTAGTTGATCCAATTACTTTGACCTTACCCAATTACCTTAAATTTAAGTTCTCTATGACCCATTGGGTCCCAATTGGATGATTGATCAACTAATTAGACTTTACCCGTTTAATTAAAGTCAAACTTACTCATGATCCATTGGGTCTTAATTGGGTAATTGACTCAACTCCTTACCCATCTAAAGTTCATTTCAATTATTTAAATCTCAAATTGCATTAATTCACAATTTAAATAGGCCAATCCAATATATTTATAAGTGATGAACATCCGGGGTGTTATAATATTACCCTCTTTTCAAATTTTCGTCTCGAAAATCGAGCGAAGTAGGGTTTTAAACATCTTATACAAATAGCTCAGGATGAGCTGCTCTCAATTATGTCTCAAGTTCCCAAGTGGCTTCCTCATTACCATGTTGATCCCATACCACCTTGACAAATTGAATTGCCCGGTTCCGCAATACCCTTTGTTACGTCTCAATTAGTCTGACAGGCTTTTCAACGTAAGACACGTCGCTTTGTGTAACGCCCCGCCCTCTCCGAGAATTTCAGAGTCTAATTTTTTTTTTTAAATAATAATAACACATCGAAAGAGAGCGGGCGGTGTCACGACGCGAGTTAAGTTCAGACTACTCAAGTCTGAACCTTAATTGGCCACCCATGTGTACATGGACTAGACCATGATAATGAGTCACACATGGAACTAACATCAACATGCGGAATAACCTAGATTAACTGCGGAATAAAAAGACTAGATAGCAAGTAACAGTCTCAAGCATTAATTATAATAAAACAACCATCCAAAGTTATTAACCTAATCAAACCATAGCAAGTAGTGACTTATTACATGTCCAACAAAATATAGTTCAAATGACAGTAATATAAATAAGTTCAGTCCATCAGTCAAGCGCTTAGGCATGGCTCCACTCCCGGTCAACGACATTTCCTTTTCCTTTACTTGTACCTACATTCTCCTCTGAGGATAGAATTAGGGCGTTAGATCAACGCGCCCAGTAGGTTCCCGAATCAGGGCTACCACATGATTAGCATATAAAACATGCATATATATCATAGTACATGATTAGTAAAAATAGGTAAGACAATGCTATGAAGTATGCACATGCAATGAGCCTCCCCCATCATGTACATTCATAGCCCCCATCATGTTACTCCTCCTGGCGTGACTTGCACCACCGAGGAAGGACGTAACTCATAACTTGAAACACTGTAGAACCTCATTCATAATCCCATGTCTATGCATGAGATGCCAATGCCTGTATGCCATTTGTTAATGCATAATATATCATTTGAAACACATATAATAAAACAAGAGTCTCATAAGAAAACTGGGGTAAAACTGTGGTTACAAGTAGGTAAGAAACCTACAGAAATTTTGCTTGAGTGTCTGTTCCTTTTTGAGCTTCGTTCGGTCACGATTCGTTCATCGTTCAACTTTCGGTACCTTATTATGCAACAATAAGTAAATCATACTCTTATTTACATGTTCATTCACATATGAGACCTAAAACATCTTATAAGTCCTTTGATCAATCTCTTCATTTGGCTTGTATTCACAGATTTGCCATTGGTCTAACCAATGTCTAATCTTGCTCATAATCTAAGTTCATCAAAATAAACTACCTTAGTGGGGTTCGGCCATACTACTTGGCCGAACCCTACCAATCCAATTTGTATTTCTTAATCCCTTCACAACCATTCAAATCACTTGGTTCCAATCCTCATTTTCATCCACCAACACTACCCCATGTAAATCAAATAAAAACCCTAAAGCAACCCATGGGGTTCACTTGATCTAATTGATTCCTCAGCTTCTCATGATTATACATGATTTAATCATGTTAACACAACCATGAATTACACATGGTTCAGCCACATAACCAACCACCAAAACAGTAATTTAACTTCACCAAAACACATCACTTACTTACATGGGGTTCGGCCATCCAAGGTGGCCGAACCCAATGTCCATGTTTTGGTCTTTTAACCGTACTTTAGGCGTTATTTAAACATGCAATATCAGTATTATATTGCTGCCTTTAAACCTCTTAGAAACCATCTAATTAAATTCATTCAAAACAGTCCATAAAAGTCCATGGTTTCCATGTTTCACAACATGAAAACCAAGCAATCTTTCACATGGGGTTCGGCCCTCCATGGTGGCGGAACCCAATGGTTATTTTCTTCTATTTTTAAACCTCCAATAATCATGTAATAACCAGCGTATTATCAACGAGTTTAACCCTTTAAAAATTATCTAAAACCCAACCCAATTTCATATGGTTCGGCCATGCTCATTGGCCGAACACTATGACCTTTGGTTTTGAAATATTCAATCATTTATCTTAGGTCTGAAGCAACATCCAACTCCATGTTTTAACCTTCTTAAAACATGATTTTAAAACTAACACTAACATCTAATATCAGTCCCACTTTTATATGGTTTTAACTTCCAAAAACCACCAACATCAACCATTTGTTTCCATGGGGTTCGGCCATGCAAAGTGGCCGAACCCAATGGTCCAACTTATCAGTTTTAAACCGCTGTTTTATACCCATAATACCTTCAGACCCTATGTCATTCAGATCCATGTTTTTAACCCATTCTAAAACATGTATTTAAGTCTTAAATCAAAACCCAAAAACAGTCCACAAAATCCATGTTTTTCATGTTTCCAAAACATGAAAACCATGCAATCTTTTACATGGGGTTCGGCCCTCCATGGTGACCGAACCCAATGGTTATTTTCACCATTTTAAATCCTCCATAATCAGGTTAAACATTGGTGTATTCGGCCATGACCATGGCCCAATACATACCCTGCTTGTTTTATGTTTTTAAACCAAAATATCATAAAGATACTTACCAAATTTTCCAAACTTCCTCCTTGTCTTTGATCCTTGTTTTCTCCCTTTTATTTCTTCTTTTCTTTTGCTGTTTTGTGCTTGATCTACTAGTGTAAAATCCTCTGATGTTCCAGCTAGGAAGAACAACGAATTGGAGAGAGGAGAGAGGGAGAGAGAGATGAGGAAAATCTTAGGCTTTGCAATGATAAATCGGCCAAGTGATGGTGTTCATTGGTTTTGTATTTCAGCCACCATAACCCCTCCACTTCCTCATCAATCCATGTACAAAACAATGGGCATTGGGTGCCCTCCAAGGCACCCCTTGGCAGCTACCCATGCAGCCATTCAGATCCCCAAGCAACTCATCTCAAAACCCATGTTTTTCCATTAATCATACACCATTGAATTCACCAAAACAAGTCCCCAACGTGTGGGACTTGTTTTGGTTGGTTTGAGACTAGCCAACCTCTTCAAATTACCATTAAACTCACTGATTTATAGTCCCTTGGATTTCCATCACATTTAATGCTCCACATTTGAGTCAACTCTTTTCTTAATTTAGACTCACTCCAAATCAGTCCAACTCAAGCTGATTTATCTCATACTTGAGTTCAATTGAGGGTCCACACGGTCATCCGTGGTCAAACTAGTCAACCCGACCCGTTGGGTCCACTTTTGGCTCCTTGACCCGTTTTTGACTTCATGACCCAATTATGGGTATTTTGGTCGTTTGTAATTGGTTTTTGCATGTGGATCAGGCCTACCCATTTTTCCTCTACTTGATTTCCAATCAAATTAGCCTAACCCCATTTAATTTACGTTCACAAAACGGTCAAATAATTCAGTAAGACCCGATGGGTCCCATTTGGGCCTTTTGACCCATTTAGCCATTTTTGACCCAATTGATGAAAATTACTCAACCAATCAAACTTAAAATTCATAATATGCTCATATGATTTTTATTTGAGCAATGGGCCCCACTATTTCCTTACTTAACATCACAAAATAATTAATTTAACAACTCAGGGGCATTTTGGTAATTTTCCACTTCATTGAGAAATTACCCATCCAATCAAACTTGACAATCATAATGTGCTCATATGATCTTAATTTGAGCAATGAGCCCCACCATTTCCTTATTTACAAACACATTTATTAAATTCACCAATCTAGGGGCATTTTCGTAATTATTCCAATCATTGAGAATTCTTTTACCCAATTAACCATTTTGACCCAATCTTGATGTTCATTACCTTTTCATGATAAATTGGCCATTATAATATGTTCATATGATTTTAATTTGAGTAATGGGCCCCACTATTTCCTTACTTAATCTCACAAAATAATTAATTTAATACATCAGGGGCATTTTGGTAATTATCCAATCATTGAGAAATCGGGGTGTTACACTTTGCACTTCTATGTCTTGTATGTTCAGCACATGTGATGGATCAAGATTGTACTTCCTCAAGATAGAAACATGAAATACATCGTGCAGTAATGACAACTGTGGAGGGAGTATCAAACGATAAGCCACTTCCCCCACCCTCTCATGGATTGGAAAGGGTCCCACAAATCTGGGTGACGACTTCCCTTTCTTTCCAAATCGCATGTGTCCCTTTCGTGGCGAGACCTTCAAGAACACTAAGTCTCCCACTTCAAACTCAAGGAATCTCCTTCTCTTGTCAGCATAGCCCTTCTGACGACTCTGTGTAGTGAGTAGATGTTGTCGTATCACCTTAATCTGTTCCGTAGTCTCAACAACTAACTCAGGTCCAATAAGTGCAAGCTCACCGGCCTCTGTCCAACACACTGGTGATCTACAGGACCATACAATGCCTTAAATGGAGCCATCTTGAGGCTTGCCTTGTAATTGTTGCTGTATGAAAACTCAACCAGTGGAAAATGATCTTCACAACCACCCTCGAAACCTAACATACAAGATCTCAGCATATCCTCCAATGTTTTTATCGTTCTTCCCGACTGGCCGTCGGTCTGTGGATGGAAAACTGTGCTGATTAATAGACTGGTTCTTGTAACCGACTGCATACTCTGCCATACTCTGCCAGTGAATCTACCATCTGGGTATACCATGTAGCTTGATGGTGTCCTTGATATACCACTGCCCCAAAGTTTCAGACGAATCTGTCATCTTGATCGGAAGAAAATGTGCAGACTTAGTCAAACGGTCCACCACAACCCATATTGCATCGTTGCCTTTTGAAGACCTTGGTAATCCTGTCACAAAGTTCATGGAAATATGTTCCCATTTCCATTCGGGTACAGGTAGAGGTTTGAGCAATCATGGTGGCTTCTGATGTTCTGTCTTGACTTGTTGACACGTAAGGCAGTGAGAGACAAAGTCAGCTACATCTCTTTTGAGTCCACGCCACCAATAATGTCTTTTCAGGTCATGGTACATTTTGGTGCTACCCGGATGAATAGAGAGTTTTGCTTGATGAGTTTCAATCAACAACTCCCTTCTACAGCTTTGAGGCACATATGTTTGACCTTGAAATAAGAGACCTTGTCCAGGTCGTAATTTCCATTCTAGTACGACCTCACCAGTAGACATCTTGGCCCATATTTCCTCTACTTCTGGATCTATCCATTGTTCTTGCTCAATGTTAGAAACCATGCTGGACCATACCATCAAATTATACATACTCCCACTGTAACGCCCTCCCCTATTCACCATAAATCAGAGTTAAATTTTTATTTTTTTTTAAAGTGACAAAGGGCGCGGACGTCACGACGCGAGTTAAGTCCGAGCTTCTAAAGCCCGGCCCTTAACTGGCCAACCCTACGCGTGCGTGGAGCCAAGTCCACGAGTACGGTTCACGCGTAGATGTAAGCTCAAGGAATATTACTTCTCAATGCGGAATTAACAACAAAGACTATCCTACAGATTTGAGATAGCAAGGAAGATAACATTCATTTAAATTTCTATAATACCTCAAAACCATAATGTCCATAATAAAATCCCAAAACATAGCCAGTAATCTAATTTATTACATTCCGACAAGCTAAGCTACTCAAATTACATTTTTCCAATATAAACTTAAACAACATGATGAATCTGCCTTCCCAAGCTCCTAAGCTTGACTCCCGTCCCGTTCTTCCGTTTCGTCACCTCCTGCGTCATCAGCTAGGGTAGAAGTAGGGCGTTAGAACACGCGCCCAGTAGGACTCCGACTAGGGCTAGCACATGGATTAGTAATAACAAAGCATATAAAAGATATTATCTCAAAATTATGCCATTTGGTGCAATGTAATGCAATGGGTGTTTTATTTCATGAATCCCACCCATCAATCTCATCCTCAACTCTACAATTTCCCTTTTTCCCACCATCCATAGTATTCCAAATAGAATCCATACCATCATCGTGCCATGACCCTCTTGATGGAAAAGCCTCATCAAGATGCGATCCACACTAGGCATCCCCCCTTGATGGAAGAACCATCATCAAGGTACAATAATAAATACAACATCCCCCTTGATGGAAAAGCGTCATCAAGGTATCATAATAAATATGTGAAATGTTCCCATACTATTTATCGGTCGCCCCGATGGAGCATGGACTCCGGTTTCATTTCATCTTTTCCCTGTCGTATCCCTCCCATGCCATGCATGAGATGTAGGTGCCATATGCCATGTAATGAATATAATAACAACCATGACATGTAAAAATCCCATAAATCAAACATATGACTTGATTATCAAAAGGAGATCAAGTAAAGCCTCAATAAACACATCATAGCTTTAAAATCCATTCTAAACCAATTATATGCTTACCAGAATAAATCAAGTAAAAACCCCTACCTAATACATAACTCAAAAACCATCTTAAAACAACCCATATAATTTCCAAGATAATTCAAAACAACCATCACTCAATCCATGGCTTACAAAAAGGTTAGAATCCTACCCAATACCGACTTGCGTCCTTTTACATTTTCCGTTCGATAAACCCGGTCGCCGATCGCGCACCGCCTGCGATGTCCAGTACCTTATTACACATTAATCATTAGTCCATGTTTCAACCATTTATAAGCCCTTATGAAAAACCAGTCACTATTTAGGTTTTGTGGGTCCCACCTAATCCATTATATACTTTTAAGTACATATGTCTAAAATCAGCCACCCTAGGCTTTATTAACCACTTATAAGGTTATCACATTAGATCCCCTCATTCCATGATCAATCTCCATGGAATTCTTGAATTTGACATTTAATTACGGTTTTGCCACTACCTCATTTTCCATAGTTAATCACCCATTTATCCATGCATGATTAAGTCCAAAATTGATTTTTAAACTTAGGTCCCTAACTTAGGTTCATTTATGACCCACTAAACTATTAAAACTTGTCATCTAATTAATCAAATTCCCATTACTTAATCACATACATACACATTAACCTTAGACCTAAAAATGATCCACCGTTTGGGTCATGGATTCAAAATACCTAATTCATCAACTCCTCTCATGGGGTTTACCTTATGCATTTAACTTCAATGAGTGCATCACTCATTCATTCCCTTTGGAGGCCACAAACACCATCCATCATCCAATTTAACCCACTACAATGGGTTACAATTGGACCATGGGTTCGGCCATACACCATGGCCGAACCCATGGTGTCCTTTCCCCATTTTCCATCCTTTCAACCCCATTTAAAATTTGTAAAACATTACCATAGGGTATCATTTCATACTTTGGGTCCATCAAAATTACCAACATTTTCCCATTTATTTCTCCATAAATCATAACCATTAAATCCACCATTATCACCATAGGGTTCGGCCATACACCATGGCTGAACCCATGGTTCATAATCCATCACTTTCTATGCCCTCCAATGCCATAAAATCCCTTTACATTTCCATTATAAAAAGCATTTCGAAACATTTCCCACATTCACTCATTTACTACAATTCATTAACTTAACACCCTCATTGCTTTCCATTCTTAAAACCTTAACCAATTACATCAAAGACCAAATCACCCACCATGGGGTTTCGGCCATACTACATGGCCGAACCCTATGGCCCATAATTTTATTCCAATTACCCATTCCATGCTTAATTTCATAATTTACATAATGCACATAACCCATTTATTCATTTTCTTACCCTAACCCTAATTCACCCATTTACGGTTTTCTCCATCTTCTACCCTCTCATTTGATGGGTTTAAACTCCATAGCATAAAATTATCTATCCACCATTACATTCATATAAAATAAATTCCAATTCTTAAACCCTAAATCCAAAATTTCTTGTTTAAGAAATACTCACAATCCGACGTCTCCTCCGATTTCCGCCGCTCCCATCTGTCTCCTTAGCCTCCTCTCTCCTTCCTCTTGATCTTTGATAGGTCAAGATGCTTGATCCATGGTGGCAACCCCTAACCTTAGGATCGGCCAAGGTAGGGTTCAAAATTGAGAGAGGGAAAGGGAGGGGTGATGAGAGGGGAGGTGATAACATCAATCTTAGAGTGATCTCCCTCCATTTTCCATTTCTTTCTTCTCTCCTTGAGCTCCTCTCTTTTCTTTCCTTTATTTTCTTCTTCTTTTCTCCTTCCTAGTGTGGGACGGCAATGGAGTATAAAGAATGGAGAGAAATAAAGAGAGGATAAAAAAATGAGAAAGAAGTCAAGACTTATCCCCATTTTTTCTTTACATTAAAGACCCCACCAACTCTAAGATATTTAAAAGATCTTTTAATTGCTTTATGGTGGTGGTTATCTAAACCACCACCAAGCCCCCAACGTGTTTTATTTTTGAATTTGGGATGAGGTGGGTTTTCACCTCTTGGCCCCACTTTGACCACTTCTTAACCACCACTTTAAATAATTTCATTATTTAATTAATTAGGTAATTACCTTAGGTTAATCCATTTGTAGTTAACCTAACTCCATTACTCCACCCATGGTTGACCAAATCAATCATGGTGGCCGGCCCCACCAATCATTGCCCCACACGCCACCTCACTTGATGAGGTGGAGGTGGGTCCCACTTGGCCACAACACCTTGATTTAACTCTAAGTAACTTAGGTGATTAAAATTCATTGAATTCACTCTAAATGGTTCACCATTGGGCCCATGGCCCAATTACATTTCCATCTAGCCCATTTACCTTAGAGCTTAACCATCTTGACCCATTGGGTCCCAAATGGGTATTTGACCCAATTTGACCTCCCATGGCCCAATTGGCCATCATTAACCACTTACATAATTTTAAAATCCACTCCATGGTCTATTGGGCCATAATTGGGCCTTTGTCCAAATTTTGGCCCATTTACCCTTTATTCCATAAATTTTCCAATTTTCATCCTTAAAATAAATAATATTCCCATTTATATTAATTTAAAAAATTCCGAGCCCTTACACCCACGGTCCTTGATGCACAAATTGAATTCCCGGATGGTTGTCAACATTTTCCATTCCTTCATAATCAAACTGGCCACTGTTTCATGTGACATGTGACTAAGGGCATCTGCCACTTTGTTCGCCTTGACAGGATGATATCGTAGTGCAAACTCATAATCTTGCAGATATTCCATCCATCTGCGTTGTCTCATATTGAGTTCCTTCTGATCAAACAGATACTTCAAACTCCTATGGTCAGAAAATACTTCAAATTTTTTCACCATAGAGATAGTGTCTCCAGCTTTTGAGAGCGAAGACCACTGCAGCTCAATCCAGATCATGGGTGGGGTAGTGGCGTTCATGAATTTTTAGTTGTCTTGAATCATATACCACTATATGATGACTTTGAGTGAGAGAGCACCCAAGTCCTTTTCCCTGAAGCATCACAGTATACTTCATATCCCTTGCCTCTTTCCGCAAAATCAGAATAAGAGCAATCGTAAGCTTCTGTTTCAGATCCTCAAATCTTCGATTGTATACATCTGACCATTCAAACTTGACTCTTTTTTTAGTGAGTCGGGTGAGTGGAGCTGCAATTTTGGAGAAGTCCATAATAAACTTCCGATAGTAGACAGCCAGTCCTAGAAAGCTACGGATTTCGGTCACATTCTTCGGAGCTTTCCAGTCTCTAACCGCTGCCACTTTAGCCTGGTCCATGGCTATTCCTACTGTTGATATGACATGTCCTATGAAGTTGAATTCCGATAGCCAGAACTCACACTTGCTTGTTTTGGCGTACAACTAATTCTTCTTTAGAGTGTCGAGGACTATCCTCAGATGCTCAGCATGCTCCTTCCGACTGGTGGAATAAATCAGGATATTGCCAATAAAAAAAATCACGAACTTATCCAGATAAGGTCGAAATATTCTGTTCATCAAATCCATGAACACGGCTGGTGCATTGGTGACATATTCATACAGTCCATACCTGGTTCTGAAGCCGTCTTCTCTATGTCTTCATCTTTACACGGATTTGATGGTAGCCTGACATTAGATCAATTTTGGAGAAATAGCCGAAGCCTCTAAGTTGATCAAACAGATCATCGATTCTGGATAGAGGGTACTTGTTCCTGACCATCAACTAATTCAATTTCCTGTAATCCACAGACATCTAAAGAGTACCATCCTTCTTCTTTACAAATAATACCGATGCTCCCTAGGATGAAGTGTTGTTCCGGATGCATCCTAGTCTGAGTAATTCATCAATTTGTTTCTTTAGCTCAAACATCTCAGCTGGGGTCTGATACATGAGTAGTGCCAGGATATAGCTTGATCTCGAAGTCAATCTCCCTCTTTGGAGGTAAACCACGGAGTTCTGTCGGAAATACCACTTTGTAGTCTTTTACTACCGCAGGTAATTTAGCCATCGGCGCCTTGTCTAATCTGATGTTGTTTAGTACTAGGTGGTTCATTTCTGCATGCAATCTTCTGGTTATAGGAATGCTCTGTCTGTCGGCATGTACCACATATCGTTTTCCCTCGGGTGACCAAAATATCACTCTGCGGAGATGAGAGTCAATGCTGGCCTGGAAGTTAGCTAACCAATTCATGCCAAATCTGATGCCATACTCTATCATCTTGAGTACAAGATAGTTGAATTTAAATCTGAATCCAGTACGTTCAGTGTCTACAGAAGTGCAGATCAGACCCAATGATGTGTCTCCAATAGGGGATACAATAGTAACTGCAGTGGACAATTGTTGTACTAGAGTACCAGTAACAGATATGAAGGTAGCAAATATAAAGGAGTGGGATGCTCCTGAATCAAATAGTGCGAAGGCATAAGAACTACCAACTACTGCCATACCTTGAATCACCAAATAATCCACTGTCTCTGGAAGAGGAACCAAAGTATATAGTCGTCCAGATCATGTTGGAATAGGTGTCCGTCCTGTCTGGTTATGTGCTTTGGAGTGTCGGGTACTTCTTCTTCTTGTAGGCATTTTCCAAAGTCATTGAAACATTGCTTGCTTGGTTTTCTCATAAAGTTTTATGTTCACATATTTGGGGATAAATTGCCTAATCATCATCTTGTGTTTTTGTGTTGGGAAATTTTCCTATGTATCATATATTGTTTCTCATTCTGAGGAAATCCTGATTTTCTTGTTTGGGGGAGATATGTCCTATTTCGCGATGTTTAATAAATCCCCAATTATAGTGATTGTCCTTCCCTTACTGTTATTTTCCTTATCAATTGTTGTTCTCATATTGATTGCTTACAGTCTGATTCTCAACAAAGTAAATAAATCTGGCCCCCGTGCAGCAGACTCCGAAGAGTAGGTCAGTTGGGATTCTTATTTTGTCAGTGAGACATGATACCGTATTAATCTTACTTTGCAAGATTCAACACTTCCTGTTTCTCTCTATTACCAACTATAATGCCCCACCCTTTTTCACTCGCCGAAAATCAGAGTATATTTTTTTTATATATATAAAATAAATGAGTGAGAGAGAGCGGGGAAACATCACGACGCAAGCTAAGTCTGAGTTTCCAAAACTCGACCCTTAACTGGCCACCTTTATTTGTGCGTGCACTAAGTCCACGAAAACACTTCACACGCTTAACAAATAATTGCAGAATAAACATATGGATAAGGTTCCATCCATAAACATGACATCAATGAGCAAGGAAGCCAATCACATGTAATTAACTGAAACTTAACTAATATCAAACCATAACAAAATAATTCTAAGTTATTATAATCCAAAATATTAGTTCTCCCAATACATCATTCCAAAATCATTTAAAATAACATACACATAAATCTGTCCAAGCTCCTATGCTTGGCTCCTTTCATGTCCCATGTCCTTGTCATTTCCTGTTCCATCATTTATAGGATAGAAATAGGGCGTTAGTCAATGTGCCCAGTAGGAATTCCAAATAGGGCTATGTACACATAGGATCAATATAAAATCAAAATAGAAAATATCATATCAAGTTGATAAACCATCTCATAGTACAAAAAACAGCGCATGATAATCATATCAAAGTCATGCTATTGTATGTGTCATGTCATGGGTGTCATATGCCAATGATCTCTCACCCAATCTCCATATCCAATCAAGGTGTTCCCTTGGCCATTTACGTCCGTAGTGTTTTGTGAAGGCACCATAGATCACTGTTATACCTCCCCACACATGTTAATCAGAATTACCGATGGAGTGTGGACTCCTCCCTCGGCGCAGGGTTTTTGTATTGGTTACCAGGGAGCTCTTTGGCCCAGACTACGCCGTACCCATTTCTAGCAATCCCGGACAAGGCCAAAATATCAATAGTTCACATAGCTTCATACAAGCTAGTCTCAAGCCCAAAGTTATGTTCAGACAGCTCATAACTTGGCTTGCTGTCCCATGTACTCCATCCCATGCCATGCATGAGATCATGAATGCAATAATGCCATTTCATATCAAATTACATAAAACCTTTTGAACATCAGATCATATACATATATCAATTGTTTAACCAAAGTAAATCATCACATTTAGAATAAAAACTAGTAACCAATATATATAATCCACAATGTCTCAACAAGTTAGGAATCCTACAAACGTCCGTTTTACTGTCCTTTTCTTGTTTTGCACAAACAACGCTAACAATTGCGTCAAAATGAATCGAACCTCTTTACCTTATCATATTCAACCACATATACATATTGTAACGCCCCGCCCTTTTTCACTCGCTAAGCTTTTCGAAAATCAGAGTCTATTTTTTTTTATAAATGAAAAGTGATAGAGAGCATGACGTCACGACGCGAGCTAAGTCCGAACTTCTAAAGTCCGACCCTTAACTGGCCAACCCTATGTGTGCATGGACAAAGTCCATGAAAACGGTTCACACATAACAATATAAGAATGCAGAATTAAAAACATAACTGCGGAATTATAATAGAACCTAGTTCTAATCCATTTCAGATAGCAAAGTACGTCAAGTTTTTAATCGTAATTAACATATCATAATTATCCAAATAACCATCCAATCATAGCAAATCATCTAAGTTATTACATGTCCGAAATCTAGTTACTCAAATTACAAATCCATAAGTAACTTAATCAAAATATAAACTAAAAGCATCCAAGCTCCTATGCTTGGCCCTTTTCGCGTTCATCATTCCCCTCGTTTCCTGTGTCATCAACTAGGGTAGAAGTAGGGCGTTAGAACAACGCGCCCAGTAGGTATTCCAATTAGGGCTAACACATGGCTAGTACAAAACATATATAACAATATCATAATGTCAAAAACCATATAAACCATGCCATGCAATGATGTCAAATGCAATGAGTCCCACCCATCACAAGTACATATAAGTACCCCCACATAGGTCTTTCGGACGCCCCGACGGAGTGTGGACCCTCCGGTTTCTTCTTGATGGAAAAGCACATCGAGGTATCCCACATAGGTTTTTTGGATGCCCCGACGGAGTGTGGCCCCTCCAGTTATATATCCTTCACCCCATGCCATGCATGAGATGCCAATGAAACACATACTATATTATCATATAAACATAGCATTAAAAACTCACATTTTGAAACAATATCATTTCCAACATAATTCATCAAAATAAGATATAAACATTGTACATTAAACCCATGGTTTCAAAGAGGTGGAATCCTACCAAAGACCACTAACGTGTCCTTGCGCTTCCATCCGGTAACTGCTCACGATCGTATACACCTTGTGAAGTCCCGTTACCTTATTACACAATAATTAATTAAACCCATGTTCCAATTGATTTCTTATCATATCTAAGTCCAAAATCACCACCTTGATAACAACAAAGTCCACAAAACAATCCCCATGGGGTTCGGCCATACACCATGGCCGAACCCATGGTCTATCATTTTCACACTTATTTACCACATTGCCATTGGTCTAATCCTTAGTTAATATTTCATTCATTTTAATCTGCCATACATAGACCCTAAGTCCACCAAATAATTCCCATGGGGTTCAGCCATACACCATGGCCGAACCCATGGTCCATTAATTCTATTTAATTACCATATTGCCATTACCTCCAACCACTTATGTTTAGGTTCCAACACATAGGTCCATTCATTTATTTAAACATTCATAACACTCCCAATAACCCATTTAAAATAATTCCTAACCGATTCCTTTAAACATATTAGGTCCATACATGACCCATAAAAATTGGCTCATGGGGTTCGGCCATACACCATGGCCGAACCCATGGTCCCTTATTTCCATTTAAATTACAATATTGTCATTCATGGCTAACATTCCATAACTAATCCTTTCATTCATTAACAAATGTCTAAGTCCATGTTTTGATCCACAAACCAATCTCATGGGTTCGGCCATCCATCATGGCCGAACCCATGGTCTTTCATCTCCTTAATTTTAGACATTTCATACATGGATCCACCAATGATCCATAACCATAGAACCATAAACAAAACCCTCCATAAACCATCCATGGAATTGATTCATGGGGTTCGGCCATACACCATGGCCGAACCCATGATCCATGATTCTTATCCATTTTAAACCCTTTAACATCATCATAATATTCCATGGTTTTCATCCCTCAAAAACCCATAATTTAAACCATGTCTTTCCATGGTTTCCAACCCATAAAAATAACCATGTGCCTGCATGGGGTTCGGCCCTTCATCATGGCCTAACCCTATGGTTCATCAACTTCTCTTCAACCATTTAAACCCATATAAATTTCTTAACCACTTCCATTAAAAATCACCAAAGTCCTTCCATGGGGTTCGGCCATACAACATGTTCGAACCCTATGGTTCATCCTTTTCATTAAAATTTCATGATCATGTCCCAATTCTCTTCCATGGGGTTCGGCTATCCACCATGGCCGAACCCTATGGTTCCTTTCTTTAAACAAAATTTATAAAATACTTACCGGTTCTACGACTCCACCAGTTTTCCTTCGCTTGTTCTTGCTTTTCCAATCTTTCTCTTTCTTTAGCCTTTTCGTCCTTTTTCTTGGTCTTTCACATAGCTGAGATTGTGATTTGAGAGAGAGGGAGAATTCGGCTATGAGTGTGTATTGTCGTGTGCCCCTTGTGTCTCTCCTTTTATCAACTTCCAATCGCTCCTAATTATTTTTAAAAGGTGCCATGCGCCCCTTCTTAATTTAACAATTACCTAAGTGTAGCTCTCATCAAGGAAAGGGACTCCTTTTTGAGATATTTTAACACGTGCATATCTTGGATATGCAATGTCACACACGACCAAGCAACTTCTTTATTTGGCAATTCCCTTAATATCACTCTTAATCAAGGGAAATGACCCCTTTTTAAATGATCTTATGCGCATCCTCATGGATGTGCAAATCCCACACACACGGCCATGCAACTCCTAAAATCTTTCCATGTTCCATCTATGCGCATATCCTTAATTATAGACATAATGTATTACTAATTTAATTTAAGCCCGATTTAATTTTATTAAAACCATTTCCACAATCCGTTGGGTCTAAATTGGGCAATGACCCAACATTTTACCCATATAAGGTCCATATCTAATAATTCATAAATTAAATGGGTAATTTTCATATATATTAATAACTTGAAAATCCGGGGTGTTACATATATATATATATATATATATATATATTAATTGATTATCCATTTAATTTCCATCATCCCTTACATCCTGCCAGATGAACAGTGACATCTGGAAAAATCATATAAAAATTATATTTTTCAATTCATTCGACTGAATCAGGAATTCAGGCAACTGAATCATGCCCAGCTACAGTTCTCTGCCTTACCGTAGACTTTCAGTCGACTAAAATACATATTCATTCAGCTGAAATACAACTCCGCACTGTATAACCTTGACTCATAACCTTTCAGACAACTGACTGAGTTTAACCCTCTGTATTCTCGGTTAATCCCCTTTCAGTCGCAGATTCAGTCGGTTGACTTTGGATCAGAACATCTGTGTGTTCGGCCAGTATAGATTCAGTCGGTTGAATCATCAACCAACAATTTACATGTTTGATAAGTAAACATTCAGTCGACTGAATCACAGATTCAATTGGCTGAAACACACCAGGCCCTTTTACTTATTCGGTACGTCTATTTTCAGTCTACTGAATCCTAGATTCAGTCGGTTGAAAGAACATTACATCCCATATATTTTAATCCATCCCATGTTCAGTCGGCTGAATCACAAGATTCAGTCTGCCGAAACTCCTAGAAACTGATTTCTGTTTCGGCCAACACCAGTTCAATCGACTAAATCCTAGATTCAGTCGACTGACTGTTTGTCAGTCTCTTTTGTTTGATTATTTTGTAAACCCTTTCTTCATGAAATCCACTCCTCATCATTCTTAAACATAGTTATCATCATCATATAACTCTTAATTGGATTTACACTTCTCACTAACCAAAGCTAGGATCTGTTCATAATCATTCCAACATTTGAACCATTACAACATTGTTTTGGATCCATTCTTTTAATTGTTTGTATTTAACACATATCCATCCCCTGAATGGATATCCAACTCCATGGCCTTATAATAGTTTGGCCAGCCCTTGCAATCCAATATGGAACCCATGGGTTCGGCCACACCATGGCCAAATCTATGGTTTCCCTTAATCCCATATTTTAAACTTATACGTACATTCTTTCCCCGTCTCCTTCTTTTCTTTTTGCTCTGTCTTTCCTCCTTAATCTTTCTTCTTCCTTTGCTCTTCACAAATTCTCTAAGTGACGAAATGTAGGTGGATTGAGAGATAGAGAAGAAATGGAGTGAAATCTCTTTGTTCCAAAGAGAAAGTGATCTGCCAAGGGGTATTGAGTGCCCCTTGGTTGGTGTCTTTTATGAAACAACCCAAGTCATTTCATCTCCTCCCTCTATGATTTGTCTATCCCATGTGTCCCTTGGTTTAACCAAGGAGACCCTTGGCTAAAACCAAGGCATCCCTTTGACTTCCATCGAGTTTACCTTAAGATGGAAACTCTCCATCTTCCCACTCAACTCAACTCAACTCATAGCTTGACTCAATTACTTGTTTCCATTTGAACTCACTCATGGTTGACCAAGTCAACCATGCATGTACATGACATTTAGGTCCCACCTTGGCCATGACATTCGATGATGTGGCACTTTGTCTAGTTGGCTTCTATGCATGCCACATCACCCACATGCCACCTCACTTGATGAGGTGGATTTAATGTGTTGGGTTTTAATTGGGTAGTTGACCCAATTACTTTGACCTTACCCAATTACCTTAAATTTAAGTTCACCATGACCCATTGGGTCCCAATTGGATGATTGACCAGTTAATTAGATTTTACCCGATTAATTAAAGTCAAACTTACTCATGATCCACTGGGTCTTAATTGGGTAATTGACCCAACTCCTAACCCATCTAAGGTCCATTTCAACTATTTAAATCTCAAATTTCATTAATTCACAATTTAAATAGACCAATCCAATATATTTATAAGTGATGAACATCCAGGGTGTTACAGTGGGGTGGCGTCATACTTCATTTCACTCTGCATGATTAATGTAATAAAAAATTTGACATGAATGTATCATTAGTGTGTTGAGTGTCTCATACCAATACTTGTTATTATACATGGAATGACTCTTATTCATAAACACCTTGTTTTTTCTAAAGCCTGAAAATGTCGCATCTCATGACATGACACACTTGGGCAATATACTTGAATTGGTGACTTAAATGTGTCCAAGAAACTTGGATTGATTTGGATATAGGAAAAGAGATCCGTAATCCATGGTCTGTGCCTATCTTCAAAAAGGTGAATTGGATCTTCAAATGGCACAGATGCAGTGTGAATGTATATATCATCATTGACATTCAAAGGTATATAAGCAAAGCTTGATGAACTATGAACATCACAAGCACACACACACACACACACACACACACAGACCTAGTCATCCTTCAAGTTAAAATCCAAGTCGAATGATAGACTAGTGGGAGGAACAGACACGTCGACACTGTTGGACTTCAGAACATTGTTTGAAAGGGGGAAAATAACAAAAGGAGATAGGTCGATACATATTGACACAAACATGTTGTTGGTTGCGACCGGTTGGTGAATCAGAAAGATTAAGTTAAAAAAGACTCTTCTTGTGAAAACAAAAGATCATTTCAAAATCGTCATTTCTTCTCCCGCTGAGTTCTAGCGATTTTCTCCTCTCCTCCTGTACCCTAGGATAGCCATTAGGACCTCCCGAAGCTAAATCTCGATGGAAAAACAGAGGGTTTCCAGTCCTTTCATCTCCAGTAGTTGTAAATGACATGGAAAAAGCCCACTGTTCTTATCATGTCCTCTGATTCTAAGAATGATAGTGCCACCCAATCTAAGAAACCAAAATCTAAGTGGCTTCAAGGAGAATCATTGTCTCTCTTGAATACTAAAGGCCGTCAAGTCAAGATTCTCACGAGGAAATCTCACAAGAAGAAATCACCCCCACCCTTAACCAGAAAGCCCAGAGGAGTGATTATTAAGGAGCCTACATTTCCAGTTGAGACCAGAGTAGAAGAAGTGAGTGGAAAAGTAAAAGCACAAAAGGATCTCACTTCTCCAGAAGAAGCAAGCAGTGATAAGGATAAACCTATAAGGAAACCTGGTATTGGTAAGGAAAGAGAGGAGAAAAGAAAAGAGGAGATTGAAGATGCTAAAGCCAAATCAGATAGAGCTCTTACAAAAAGATCCTACCGCTTCCTTGAAAAACGTTAGGAGTTGGAAAGAAAGATTGGAGATTCTGCGACCTCCATGAATGAATCAATTCAAAATCTCTCAACATTCAAAATCCCTCAGTGCGACCGACCTGTCTGTACATTACTGTTACTTCAACTGGTTTCCTTCGCTATATAAACCAATTTTTATGCAACCAGTTGCTATCTTTCTGCAGGATTAGTTGCACCCTCATCTTCACCAGTGAGCTTAAACAAGATCCAACATAGGGATCATTCTCTCTCTCGTGCTTACACTAGGAGAATCAAATATAACCAATCGAATGGATTGGGTTGTGTGAGAGAGAGTAAGGATGAAAACTCAAAAACAACCAATCTAAGAATTGAGTTTGAAAGTGAGAAGGAGAGAACCATAAACTTGGAAACCTTTGGTAGAACCAATTTCCTTGTCACCCTGGACTATGATTGCTAAACGATGGCTACAAGGGGAAGCATCAACATACATGGGTGGGATCTCGAAGAAGCACACATTAGAAGGAAGATCTTCAAAGGCAAGTGCTTCTTGCTTTTAATTTTGTTTAAAACCTTTGTTCCGAAGTGGATTAAGGGGAGGTACCCCGGAACTACTATAAAAAATTCTAGAGCGGTGTCTCTGGCACAGAGGTTGGTGGAACTCCAGGCCAAATGGACAGACGGAATTCATATTCTACATTAGTGGGTGAAATTCCCAGTCGACTAAGTGAGGTGGAATTTATACTCTAATTGTGAGGGTGTAAGTCCCCACTTAGTGGATTTTGGGGATAGCTCAAGGTTGAGCGAGTCCTAACAGTGGATGTAGGTTGGCTAACCGAACCACTTTAAATTGGTCTTGTGGTGTTTGATCTATGTGTGTTTGTATTTAGTATTTAAGTACTCTTCTTAGCACACATCACTTTGCATATTGATTATCTCATTATATACATTGCGCACAAACATCGATAATCAAAGTTTATGTAAAGGGTCATAATCTTAGTGTGATCACTTAATGAAATCATCTCACTAAATAACCCCCCCCCCCTCCTCTAGGGTCAATCACGATGTTCTAGGACATTGAAAATGGGAACTTTCATGTATCAATGTCGATACTGTAACACCCGGAAGTTTTCAATGCATTAATATATTGGATTTTATCTACTTAAATTGTTAAATTGATTGAATTTAAGATTTATCGATGAAATGGACCTTAGATAGGTAAAGGAGTCGGGTCAATACCCAATTAAGATCCAATGGATCATGGATAGGGTGTGATTTGAAAATATTTGGGTAAATGAAACTAAACGGGACAATTTCTCAATTGGGACCCAATGGGTCATAGGTGAGCTGATTTTAAGTAAATGGGTAAGGTTTAATTAATTGGGCCAGTTACCCAATTAAGACCCAAATCCACCTAATCAAGTGAGGTGGCAAGTGGGTGAGGTGGCATGTAAGTAACATGGTCAAGGTGGGACCCCAAGGGCCATGTGTTATAGTCGACCATGTCATGGTTGACTTGGTCAACCACCAAAGGGATTAAAGGGTTCCATAGTGATGCTGAGTTAAGGCTGAGTTGAATTGGCGAGTGTGATTTATGAGTTCAAATGAATTAAATTACATGAGCTGAGTTCAATTGAGTTAAGCCATTAAGTGAGTTGAATGGAAGTTGAGGAGACTTTTAATGAGTCAAGTGGGAGGTGGAGAGTTTCCATCTCAATGGATGGAACTCCATGCCCACGTTGGACGGCCAAGAGTTTTCTTGGTTTGGCCAAGAGACTCCTTGGTTAAATACAAGTCTTAAAGAGAGGAAGTGAGAGGGTCTAGCTTGGGATACAAAGAGACACAGCCAAGGGGCTGCTCACACCTCTTAGCCGATTCTATCTTATTGAAACAAGAGTATTCCTTGTCTTCTTCTCTATCTCTTTTCCATCTACACCATCGATACTTGAGGAGTTGCTGAAGAACAAGAAAGGAAGGAGAAGGACTGAGAAGTAAAGGCAGAGCAAAAGAAAGGAGGAGATGGGGAAGAGGTAAGTCTTATGTATGAGGATAATGTAAGATTAAGATTAAGTTTAAAGAAACCATAGGGTCTGCCATGAGGTGGCCGAAACTATGGGTTCTAGATTGGGTTGGAATGGATGGCTAAATCGTATTAGAGCCATGGAATTCGTAATCCATTCAGGGAATGAATAAGAGTAGTAACAAACAATCAAATGTTTGAATGCAAAACTATATTGTAATAGTATAAATGGAATGAATTAGAGAAATAATCCTAGCCTTGGCTAGTGAGTAGAATAAATTCACCTAAGAGATACATGGATGATGTATAATATGTTGGAATAATGTTAGGAGGGAATTTCATGAAGGAAGGATGTACTAATATACAAGTAGAAAAGACTAACAAAACAGTTAGTCGACTGAATCTGGGATTCAGTTGACTGAACTGGTGTGGCTGAAGAAAGAAAACCAATTCTGGGAGTTTCAGCCAACTGATCCAAAGATTCAGTCGACTGAACTATGTCTGGATTAAAATATTAAGGGTATAATGGAGTTTCAGCCGACTGAATATGGGATTCAATCGGCTGAAAGAAGACGTATAAAAGAAGTAAAGGGGTCTGACGTGTTTCAACTGATTGAATCTTTGATTCAGTCGACTAAATGATTAGTTAACAAACACGTAACCAGGTTGTTGGTGATTCAGCAGACTGAATCCTTGATTCAGTCGACTGAATGCACATTGGCCGATCACACAGTCTTTTTGGTCCAAAGTCAACCGACTGAATCTCTGATTCAATCGACTGAAAGAGGATTGACCAGGGATATGAAGGGTTTGACTCCTAATCAGCCGACTGGATCTGTGATTCAGTCGATTGAAAGGTTACAAGTCAGAGTAAGAATAGTTCCGAGTTGGAGTTCAGTCAACTGAAAGTATATTTCAGTCGACTGAAAATCTACGGGTAAGGCAGAGAAAAGTAATCGGGCAGGTTTTAGCCGACTGAATCCTTGATTCACTCCACTGAAATATAATGTTATATATTTAGGTAAATTTCCAGAAACCTCTGATTATCTGGTATGATGTAATATTGATTGAAATAAAAATAAACAATCAAATTAATATATATGGTTGGATTTGATAAGGTAACGAGGTTCGATTCGTGCAACCATTGCCATTATTCCTACGAAACAAGGAAACGACAGTAAATCAGACATTGGTAGGATTCCTACCTTGTTGAGATGCATATGGATCTTATATGTTATTGATTTTTATTTCAATACAATGTTTATTTTGGTAAATCAAATGGTGAAGGTTTTATGAACTGAATTTCAATATGATTTGATACGATATGGTATTTCTGCATACATGATCTCATGCATGGCATGGGAGGGAACATGAGGGAGGAGTCCATGCTCCATTCGGTGATTCTAATTAACATAGATGGGGAGGAGTCTACGCTCCATCGGTGATTCCGATTAGCATACGTGGGAGGAGACCATACTGATTCCTAATGACATATGTGGGAGGAGTCCATGCTCCATTCGATGATTCCGATTAACATACATGGGGAGGAGTCCACGCTCCATTCGGAGTTTCCGATCAACATACGTGGGGAGGTATACAGTGACCTGGTGGTACATCACGAAACACTGTGGAAGTAATTGGCCAAAGGAACATTTGATTTGACTTGTATGGTGATGATATAAAGATTGGGTGGGGGATCATTGGCATATGACACCCATGACATGACACATACATTGCATGATTTGGACATGATTATCGAGCACTATTTTCGTACTACGATATGTTTAAAATTTTTATATGATATTCTTATTCTGATTTGTATATTGATCCTATGTGTAAAAACCTACTTGGAATTCCTACTGGGCGCGTTGACTAACGCCCTACTTCTACCCTATAGATGATGGAACAGGGAATGGAAAGGACTATGGACGTGAAAGAAGCCAAGCTTAGGAGCTTGGACAGCTTATGCTTACTTTATTTAATATTTATTTTGGAACAATGTATTTGAGATAATTGCACTTTGGGACTGTAATAACTTAGTTTATTTTGCTATGGTTGATTGATGATTTTGGATATTTAATCGTAAGTTAATTTAATAGTGATGGGCTTCCTTGCTTTTAATATCATGATTATGGATGGTTTCCATTCATATAATAATTCCGCAGTTAATCGTTAACGTGTGAACTGTTTAGTGGACTTGGTCCATGCACACGTATTGTTGGCCAGTTAAGGGTCGGGTTTATAAACCCGGACTTAGCTCGAGTCGTGACGTTCCTGCTCTCTCTCACTCTTTTTAAATTAAAAAAAATATATACTCCGATTTTCGGTGAGTGAAAAAGGGCGAGGCGTTACAGATACATACCAAACTTGTACACATCGACCCTGGTCGATATGTACCTCTTGAAAATCTTGGTTTTCTTCTCCTTCTTCTTATTTTGATTCCTTTCCCTGACTAAGATTAATACCAAATCTATCTTAGTTCATTCTTCAATCTTAATGCCAAGTTTTTTTTTTAACATCCTAATCCATTCTTTAAGACGGGATTTATATTAATTCACCGGTTCAAGATTCCGGGGTGTTACAGTCGATGTGTCAGTAAACTGAACCTTCCCAGACAATGCATCGACTAGGTCGATGTGTCGGTGAAAGCTGAAATACGAAGCCGAAGCGTAAGTTGTTAGGAGGATGCATCGACGTGGTCGATATACCGGTGAAAATCCAAAATCAAACAAATTGACATATCGACAAAGTCGATGCGTTGAGATAACTCAAACGTTTCTAGGAGACGCTTTGTCTACCGTCAACCACACATTTTATTCGACGCATGGGAACTCACCTACTCCGTTTCCACTTTCCAAACACCCATTCAAGGATCTAGGGAAACCAAAGGGAAAGTGGAAAGGGAGGGAAAGAGAAATAAATAAGAGAAATAGAGAAAAGAAAAAGAAAGAAAACATAGAAGAGAAACAGGATACCCGACCACTCTTCTCACTCCCTCAACCTCACCCTCTCATTCACGCTCAGCCCTCAGCTCGGCGGTGAACCCTCTTCTCTCTCTATTGACTTCACCTTCTTCGGGAAAAGGAGGAGAAACGAGGCAAGGAAGATGGAGAAATCGAGACAACAATGAGCGAAGGAAACAAGGAGCTCGTCCTTCATCCACTCGGGTACACCTGCAAATCCTTAGAGGTAGGTGGATTGTATTATGATTTTAAGTAAAATAATCACACTAAGATGATAATAGAATATGTATGAATGGATTTAAGGGATAAAGGACCACTAGTAATGAATATTTAAGGAGTGGAAAGACATGGAAGATGAACCAATGACTTCCGACACATCCTAG
Source organism: Chimonanthus salicifolius (assembly GCA_013350335.1). Lineage (NCBI taxonomy): Eukaryota > Viridiplantae > Streptophyta > Magnoliopsida > Laurales > Calycanthaceae > Chimonanthus > Chimonanthus salicifolius. The sequence goes on along the minus strand of CM023538.1, from coordinate 68,717,022 downwards.
TCCAAATATCGACTATGACGATGTGTTGTCTGGAACAGGAAGTCTAGTGAATGGGAACTTCGAAGTATTGAACAAAAGGGACCCAACCCAGGACGACACATCGTCGGTGTCGATGTCTCAGACTGGGTATGACCGAAATCAAAATGAAACGTATGAATGATGAATTAGTCTCGGGATGACCTATCGACAATGTCGATATATCGGCATGAGGTACAACAGATATAATATGGAATGAATGAAAGGTGATAAACTAGTCCCAGGACGATGTAACAATCAGGTCGATATGTAGGCCTGGAGATGATCTGAATTAAAGAGGACAACAAAAGAATGGATCGGTGGACACATCGACTGTGTCGATGTACCCACAGACCTCTGAACGATGCATCGACCAGACCAACATATCGGTCGGGGTAGGACTGAATTGAAAAGGAAATAAAGGGCGGCAAATTGGTTCCAAGATGATGTATCGACTAGGTCGATGTATCAGTCTAGAAATAATAAGAAATGAACATAAAGTCGATACATTGAGTATATGCATTAGTATATGTATCGACTGGATCGATATATATGGGTTGAGAACAGAAAACAAACACGAACGATGATCAATCAAACTCAGAAGAACACATCGGACCAATGAATCCCTAGATGTATCGACTGGGTCAATACATGTGGACTGAGAACAAATGGAAAACATGAACATAAACAGATAGAGCCAGACGACATACCGAGAAATATCGATGTGTCGGTTGTGTTCAGAATGCGATGTATCGACAGTGTCGATATGTCGACCTGAGATAGGGACAATTTAATATGGTTAATGTATTTGATAATAAATCAAATATACATGGAATTCCTTAGAGTTTGAAGATCATACAGTTGATTCTTTAAGTCTTGACTAGACCTATGTAGACTAGACAAAAGGTTTTATATGATAGTAACATGAAAATTATAAATTTGAAACATGTGCATGGACAAAAAGGAACCAAGGTTAGTCCCGACGCCGTTCGAGCAACTGCGTGAGTTCCCCTTTAGGTGATCATCCTAGATCAGGTAGGATTTCCTATAATACCCTGATCCAAATTAGGCAATTTTAGTTTAATAAACCCTTCTTAGACCGGTTAATCTTGGAGATTTCGGTTAGGACTTTGTGAAAAGCCCAAGTGTGGCCCAATCTGAGCTCGAAAGCTCAGTGATCCAGCTCGTCCAGCTGGAGGGGGGAAATGGTAATTTACCACTTATTGTTATTTTATAAATTGTGTTATTATGTGATTATTATTGGATGATATTATTCTCCTTAATCAAGGATTTCTATTTTTTATTTTAAAATAATTTTATTTTCAGAAAATGGTATTTAAAACCGCCCGTCAAACCCCGAAAGGGAGAAATAAATATTTTTAAATGGTTTTGGAAATGAGATAAATTTTGAAACAAGTATATCATGTTAGACCATTTTAGTATGGTCTAGTTTATTCTTTCAAATCCCAAAAATGAGGACTTTAAATCATTTTATTTAACACAAGTTAAATTAAGTAAATAGCGTTAAAATGTGATTTTTATTTAAATCTATGATTTGTGTTGAGTTTTAAATCTCTAAATTTTTATGGTGATTAGAGTTTTTAAAACACAACTTATCTGTCAGGTTGGATTAAAATTTTTGAGCCTTAAAAGTATTGATTTAAGTTGAAAATCAGATTTTATCAAAATTGGGGGACTATTTGCAAAACTGAAAATAAAGAGGGACTTATCTGCAACCAGTTGCCCAAACAGTACCGCTACTATTGGGGACGTATGTAGCAGTGGCATGCAACCTCCGACTGGCCACCCTTGACTGATCAGAGGTTTCTATAAATCTCAGCCCTCTTCAGCTAATTAAACTCCCAAATCTTCATCTCTCTTCAGCCTCTCTGCTCTCTGGTTTTCCCAGCCGATCACCCTTCTCTATTTTCCAAGTTCTTCCTTAACCGTAGCTTAGAGGGAAAGTTTTTCAAAAGTTGGATTTTTCAACCCAGGAACTCAAGTGAAGGTAACCACTATGTTCCTCTTTAAATTTCAATCGGTTTAGAATCAAGAAAAAATGAATTTGGCCAAGTATTGAGTGTGTAAAACTGATTTTAAGTTTAAGAAAAATCATGGGATTTCTTTTACCAGAGTGGTTTTCGTTTTAAAATCCGATGGCCTGTTTAGTTTTAAAGTCCCAGACCACTCCCCATGGAAAGAGGACTCACTAAGGAGTCCATCTGACCAGTTCGATGTGAAAACCGAATCTGGGAAACCCATTGTTTTTGGATTCGTATTTCATGTATCACTGCCCGTTATTGTCTGTTGTTGCAAACAGAGGAGGAAGACGACTCTCGGACCATCCGAAGTTGTACTTCGGACGGTCCGAGAGTGACCTTCGGACGTTCCGAGCTTCATTCCGAAGTCCCAAAGCGTCCTAGGCTAGCCAGTCTCGCCCGGATGTTCCAAGTCCTGTTCATAAGGACCGAACCCCTCTCGAACGATCCGAGCTTCACTTGGCATGATCCGAGACACACATACCCACCGAGACCTGTTTTCTCTGTTTTTTGGTTCAGAAGGACCTTAGAACGATCCGAGACCTGATCTTCGGACGATCCGAAGACAGACCCAAGATCCGAAGTCTGTGACTAGTTTAGGCAGTGGTTCGGATGATCCGAAGCCACAGTACCTGGTTCCGAGGCATGTTCCGAGGAACCCAGTTTTTTAATGTAAAACCTTGTTTGATTAGTGATGCATGTTTGGGTGCTAAGTTTTAATGCGATGTTTATGCCCCACTTGATAATTAAAAGATGTACTAACCCTCTTCTCTTAATATTATAGTGTATATACTATTGCATTCACTTCCAGGCTGACTCTATTTGTCGGGCACTGAGTGACTTTACTTCCAGGCCGACGCTATATCTGTCGGGCACTGAGTGACGTCGAGGCCTTACTCAACATGTCAAATCTGGTCCTATTTAGAAGACAACCGAGAAGTGACCTGAGTATCTAGACTTAACTCAATAAGTCAATCTGGTCATGCCCAGAAGACAATATGAGTTTAGGACTGAGCACCCTATTTCTATATTATGGATTATTGTAACTTGAAATGGTTAGAAACCAAGTAGGAGACTCAATTCCATTTACCTTGGAGATTTTTGGAAAAACAAGTATGGTTTTGAAATACTACTTGTATGTATACATTTGGATGCTATGTATGTTGACCTATTACTGATTGTGCACTTGTTTGCTTGTTTGAACAGAGACCGCGATACCACACATTTTTGGTGAGGGAACTTAACTTTGCAGTAGGTGTAAACAGGTTATATGAAATGGATCTTGAGCAATGAGTGGTTTCAAGTTTGATGAACTCACCCATGTGCCTAGACATGATGCACTCTTGTAAGAAGTGCTTATGATGCTTATAAATGCTTATGATGTTGATCATATGAGATATGTAATACTACTTTCACGTACCTTTGACTATTGAACCAATATCGGCCATATGTATGAGATGGTTTACGTCTACTGGACTAGGGGTGTCGACAGTTGCTGACTTAAGGAATGTCAATATCGGCCATGTGAGGGCCGGAGATGTACTTGCAAGGATGTATTTTGACTGTGTGGGGACTTAATACAATGGTCTCAGCCTAGTATGTAGGCGTTATATTGGATGACAGCAGTTATGGAAATGATGATGAGATTATACTTGATGTTGAGAATTTATTATCAAGCATGAGATATTATATTGCAAATGTTGATTATTTACTAACCTGATGTTTACTTAAACTGCACTGTTATATCTCCTTCACTGGGCTAGTTAACTCACCCCACTCACCTTTCAGGCGATGTGCCCGAGGAGGAGAACACTCCATATGAAGCTTAGGGTGGATAAGCTGTTACGTTGCTTCGGGATTCCCACTGAGGGGAATGCAACTATCTTTGCTTTTTGGTTTCTCGAACCTTTTGCTTATGTAAAGTACCGGGTGTGGTACTTGATTTGCATTAACGTGATGTTTTGAACTACCATGTATTCCGTAGTTACTCTGATGATGTGTAATAATAATTTGTTGATTGGAATTATGTGTTTGTGATCATGTTTCTTTGGGTTAGAATTATGGTATGTGTTTGAGTCCACAAGTTGAGATCATGTGTGACCTTTGGGCCTAACCGTTGATTCGGCCTAGTCAGAATTCTTGAGTTAGTTTAGTCCTTCAAAAAAAATAAAAAAATAGTCGCGTTCCTAGCCCATCTTTCGGGTCGGAGCGTGACAGTTTGGTATCAGAGCTTCGGCTCAAACTCTAGGACTGTGATGGGTTACAACATAGATAGACTTGTTTTTGGTTTAGAACTACAATTGTTATTGACATTTTCCTGTTTTGTGATACAGATATGTCAAGCAATATAGAGTACACTGAGTTGTGGGATAGAGGGACCCCTAGCTGTCCTATAGATCTAGTTTTTTCTTCAGACGATTCCAGCGTGCCGAACTTCATTGATGAAGTTGTACCCAGTGAGAATATGGAAGTAGAATCGCCCGAGTACAATGTTGGGGTTGTTCAAGACTTTGTACCTGAAGAGGATGAGGAAGAGGTCCCAAACTTAGAAGAATCTATAGGGGAGATAGGCTCGCTCGAGTATACTCCTGCTACTCCGACTTCGAATGAGTTGACTGATTATATGTGTGAATTATGCAATCAGGAGGAGCACAACTGTACTTATTGCCCCCACCCCATTGATGTCATTTGCCCTGTTTACGGACTTCGCGGGCATGGGAACGCAAGGACTAACTGTCTTTATGTTGGGGGACCAAGGATAATACCCTGTTTGACCTGTGGAGTGTTGGGGCACAAGTCGGCGACATGCCCTGAAAACTTCTATTATTTTGGTGATGATGCAGAGTCTTCTACGGAAGATTAGACTAGAAGTGTTAAGCGAGTGTTGGGGAATCGGGGAGATTATTTTGTAAGGGTTGAGTCATGTTTTGTTGTTTTGAGGGGTTTTCTAACCCTACTAACCCTTGTAATTGTAATGCAAATTTGAATGATTTCTAATAGATTGTGCAACTTGTGTGATTTGTCTTAACAAGCTTCTTAAATAATTAAGTGATATTTACAAGTGTAAATAACAGATGTCAGGACCTAACAACTGTAGCGGGAGGAGGACATGTCTTCCACCCCGCGATTTACCCAATGTAGCCATTCGCGCAGCGATGGAAGCATTTCAGCAGATAGCTGAAAATTTGAGACGCCCTCCCATCCAAACACAAGAAGAGAGAGCCACCTCGGCTCTAAAAGAGTTTAAGTGACTGAACCCAACAAGTTTTTCTAGGACCGAAAACCCAAGTGCAGCAAGGAATTGGCTAGCCCAAATTAGCCGGATCCTTCATTGTAATAAAAAGCTAAGTAATTTAAAATTGAATCTTCCCAAGCACCTACACTTGGCTCCCTTTCGGTCTCATGTCCTTTTCCTTATCATTTCTTGTTCCATCATCTATAGGTAGAAGTAGGGCATTAGTCAACATGCCCTGTAGGTATTCCAATTGAGGTTATGGTACACATAGGAGTAATATTAAAATATCATAAATCAAGGCTTTATACATCATTAATGACACACTTGTAAAACATCTTGTAAGTGGTAAAACAATGCATGATGTCCATATTATAATCATGCTAAAATAAGTGTCATGTCATGGGTGTCAATGCCAAATGAAATCCCACCTAATGTCCATACCCAATCACATCATAAATCATTCAATGGTTTCCTTGGCCAATTATGTCCACAATGTTTGAGGCGGCAACCACCAGGGCACTGTATACCCATCCACAAATTAATTGGGATTATAGATGGAGTGTGATCTCCTCCCTCTACGCAGGATTTCGAGACTGACTACCCAGGAGCTCTTTGGCCCAATTACGCCGTACTTTTCTATCAACTGGACGCGGTCAAATCTCAATAGTTCATATAGCTTCATATAAGCTAGTCTCAAGACCAAGTTATGTCCGGTCCTCTCAGAACTTGGCTTGCTAGTCATATGTTTTCCCTCCCATGCCATGCATGAGGTAATGTATGGAAAAATGCCATTTCAATTAAAATACATAATATCATTGGAAATCGACTCATAATCATATACAATTTATTAGCTAATGCATTCATCATATTTTGAATATAAACAAGTGTCATATTTTACTCTATAGTGTTCTCAATGAGGTAGGAATCCTACCAATATCAGATATACTATCTTTTCTTGTCTTGCAAGGATAACGCTAACGGTCGCGTGAGATGAGTCCTAATCCCTTTGCGAAACTCTTTACCTTATCAAATTCAACCATATATATTAATTTGATTTTCCATATTAATTTATAACCCCTTCCATCTTGCCAGATAGATAAAGGCATCTGGAAGATAATCCAAAATAAAACATTCTAATTCAGTCAACTGAATCTAGAATTCAGTCGACTGAAATGCAATCAGATCCCATCTGTATTTGACCCGTAAACTTTCAGTCAGCTGAAACACAAACAGTTCTGTTACGTGTTTGGCCAGCAGACTTTCAACCGACTGAATCACTAAATTCAGTTGGCTGAAACACAACCAAATCTATCTGTGTTTGGCCAGTATACTTTCAGTCAATTGAATCATAAGATTCAGTCGGCCGAAATACAACCAGATCACATATGTGTTTATCCAGTATACTTTCAGTTGGCTGAATCATAAGATTCAGTCGGCTCAAATACAAACAGATCCTTTACATTTTTGGCTAGTATGCTTTCAGTTGACTGAATCGTAAGATTAAGTCGGCTGAAATACAACCAGATCCTTTGTGTGCTAGGCCAGTTCACTTTCAGTAGACTGAATTGTAAGATCCAGTCGGTTGAAATACCACCAGATCCCTTACGTACTTGGCCAGCACACTTTCAGTCGATTGACTCATAAGATTCAGTTGACTGATTTTGTGTCAGATATTTTTGTTTACATTCATTGTAAGGCCCTTATCCTTGAAATCTATAATTTATCATATTTAAACATGGATTTCATCTTCAATACTTCACTTAGTAAGTTTATCCTACCCACTAGCCAAGGTTAGGGCTTTTCATAATCCATCCAATCATAATATAATCATAGCATGGGTTCGGATTAATCTTATGGTTGTTTTGTTTCAACCCAAAACCATCCTTTGGATGGATTTCAACTCAATCGCCTTATAACAATTTTCGCCATTCATTCAAGCCAATCATGGAACCCATGGGTTCCGCCACACCATGGCCAAACCTATGGTTTCCTTGTATTCATTCCCATATTATTAAGTCTTAGACATACCTTACTTCAATCTCCTTCTTTTCTTTTGGTCTGTCTCTTCTTCCTTAATTCTTCTTCTCCTTTCTTTGTTCTTCAAAGTCTCCAAGTGTATGGAGGTGGAGGTGGGAGAGAGAAAGGAGAGGAGCAGAGAGAAAATCCTTGCTCAAGGAGGAGGGGTCGGCCAAGGGGTTTGGAATGCCCTTTGGTTTGGGTTTTTATGTTAGAGCTAAAACTCTTCCCTTCCTCTAACCAATGAGTCCCTTGGCTTAACCAATGAGTCCCTTGGCTTCCCAAGGGTGGCTTCATGGTTCTTGAGATGAAGACCTCGAGTTCCCAAGTGTCTAAGTACAATGTACTTAGACAACCTACCCTCTCTTTTAATCTCTACCATTTATCTTCCTTTAGGTGAGATGCATGAGATCCTAGCCTCCCATCTCATCGCTTCATCTTCTCATTTTAATTTGAACCATTTAATTCAAGACTTAACTCAAAAATGGTTGACCAAGTCAACCCATGTCATGTAACGCCCCGCCCTTTTTCACTCGTTTTTTCCAGTAAATTCAGAGTATATATTTTTTTTATAACAGAGTAGAGTGATAGAGCGCGGGACGTCACGACGCGAGCTAAGTCCGAACTTCCAAAGTCCGACCCTTAACTGGCCAACCCTATGTGTGTATGGACTCAGTCCAATAAAATGATTCACACATAGCAATATCAAGATGCAGAATAGAAATCATAATCTGCGGAATCATAACATCAAAATGAGGAAATATAATAGAACCAAGTTTTATTCCAATCAGATAGCAAAGTACGTCAAGTCCTTGTCCATAATTAAAACATCATAATTATCAAATAAATCATTTGACCATCTAAGTTATTACATTTCGAAATCCAAATACTCAAGTACCAGCTCATGACTAACTTTATTCAAAACATGTAAAATAAGTCTTCCAAGCTCCTATGCCTGGTCCGTCTTACATTCATCGTTCCCCTGATTACCTGTATCATCAACTAGGGTAGAAGTAGGGCGTTAGAACAACGCGCCCAGTAGGTATTCCAGTTACGGCTAACACATGGTTAGTACAAAACATATATTATAACATAATATATAAAACCATGTAAAATCCATGCCATGCAATGATGACAAATATGCAATGAGTCCCACCCATCACATGTACATAAATGTACCCACCACATAGGTCTTCTGGACGCCCCGGCGCAGTGTGGACCCTCCGAAATCTTCTTGATGGAAATCACATCAAGGTACCGCACATAGATTTTTATGACGCCTCGACGGAGTGTGACCCCTCCGGTTATAAATCCTCCACCCTATGCGATGCAAGAGATACCAATCAAACACATGCTATTTTATAACATAAACATAGCATTGAAAATCATCTTTGAAACATAATCAACACATGTTATTTAAACAACTTAAAAATAGCATTTGAAAATCAATAATAAAGCATATCCTTTGAAACATATTTTCATCAAACATAAGGTAAAACAAAGTACATAGACCATGGTTTCAAAGAGGTGGAATCCTACCAAAGACCGTTCACGAGTCCTTGCATTTCTGTCCAAGATTCGATCACCGATCGCGCACTGCTTGCGAGATCCCGTTACCTTATAATATAATAAGAAATCAAAACCAAGTCCCACTTGATTTACCACATTTATAGTCCATTAACCAAACTTGTGGGGTTTGGCCATACCCATGGCCGAGCCTCACCCTTTTTGTTCATTTATCCCATTAATTACCTAAAATGCCATTGATTCCCTTATTCCTTTAAATCTACAATAACTAGACCCTATAAATTTCCTTAACCAACAAGTCCAACAAACACAACTCATGGGGTTCGGCCATACACCATGGCCGAACCCATGATCCTCCACTTTGACATGTAATTACCATTTTTCCACTACCTTTATCAACAATTCAGAACACATGTTTGTATCCTCCCTTTATTTAAAAATATACAAAACATAACTCATAAAATAGGTTCATAATTCGATTCATCAATCAGTCCTTAACCATGAATTAAAATGCCATTTGATCCCTTAATTTGGACCATGGGGTTCGGCCATACACCTTGGCCGAACCCTATGGTGTATAGTTTCCAAATTAGACTCCACCTTTCCATAATTGGAAGGTTTCCTTAATTTGACTCCACCTTCTATTATTAGAAGGTTTCCATATTTAAACTTACTAAAATTATCAACCTCCTTCCATAAATAAAAGGTTTCCAAATTAAGTAAACCCTCCCATAATTAGATTGTTTCCATAAATAACCTACTCTTTTCCATAATTGGAGTGCTTTCCAATTTAGTAACTCCTTCCATATTTAGAAGCTTTGCTTATTAAGCAAACACCTTCCATAATTGGGAACTTTCTAAATTTAGCAAACACCTTCCACACTTGGATAGTTTCCAAATTTAGACACCATCTTTCCATAATTGGATGCTTTCCAATTTTAGCAACCAATTCTAAAATTAGATAGTTTCCTATTTTAATCTCCATTCCCAAAACTACTCCATGGGGTTCGGCCATACACCATGGTTGAACCCTATGGTTCATGATCTTGGCCATTAGTTTAGATCCATTAAAAAATCAATCAGCAATCTATAAAATATTTGGTGGGGTTTGGCCATACACCATGGCCGAACCTCACCCCTTCTTTTCATTACTATTGATCCAATCAATTAGCCGGAAAACAATCATGGTTCGGCCATGGCATGGCCGACCCATATTCTTTCATTGTCTTCTTGAATCTAAAACCAACAACCATCAAAGGTTTCTATGATCTAAAATCTAAGAACATAAACCCAATGAAATAAATCAAATCTCTCCATGGTTTTCAATCTTCCAAAACCCATGAATTAAACACTTCTTTCCATGGGGTTCGGCCATGCACTATGGTCGAACCCAATGGTTCTTTCTTTTCCATTTAAATTATTGAATCATCATCCAAACTTCTTCCATGGAGTTCGGCCGAACACCATGGCCGAACCCTATGGTTCTTTGGTTTCATAAATAAAATTATTCAATCAATATACTAACCTCTTTCCGATTGATTTCTTGCTCTTCTAATCTTTCTCCCTTTTTCTTAATTTTTCTCCAACCAAGAACCCTTCTTGTTACTGCCTTTTCTTCTCTTGCTCTTTGTCATGTGAGAGATTGAGAGAGATAGGGAGAGTTCAAATATGGGGTTGTAAAAACCATGCACCCCCTTGGGTCTCTCCTTTTATTAAGCTCTCCTTAGTCCCATATTTAGAAGGCACTTAAAATAAACATTGTCCCCCTTAGGCCGTGCGCCCTTGTGTTTCTATCTTTAAATTGGAGTGGCCGACCTCCCCTCCTTAATTTAAAACCTTCCCTTAATTCCAGCCTTAGAAAGTTCTTAAAATAATCTCATCCCCTCCTTTGGCCGTGCGCCCTTTGTAGTATTTTTAGTCATTGCCTTATATGGCAATGCCGTGAGGCCTCATTGCTTAGATTAGGAATTGCCGACCTTGGCTTCCCATTTTTAGTAGTGTCCCACTCGGCCATAAGATCTCTATTTAGAATAGGGTATGTGCATATCATTGATCATAATCTAAGTAGTCTTTTAATTTAATTTAAGACAATATGCATTCCCTTTTAAAAACATCACACGCGCATAATTTAGATATTAATATCTCCATACACGGCCTTGCACAATCTTATTTAATTTTTTATAAAACCAATGCCACAATTTAATTGGGTCCTAATTGGGTCATGGCCCAATTCCTTATCAATATAAGATCGAATTTAAAATTCACAAAAAAATGGATAATTTTCATAAAAATAATAAATTGAAAATCCGAGGTGTTACAATACAACCCTCTTTTTAAAATTTTCGTCCCGAAAATCGAGTGAAGTAGGGTTTCAAACATTTACCTAAATAGCTCAGGATGAGCTTTCCTCATTTCCAACTCGAGTTCCCATGTAGCTTCCTCAATGCCATGTCGATCCCATACTATCTTGACAAACTGGATCACTCGGTTCCGTAATACCCTTTGTGCTGTGTCCACCACTCGGACAGGCTTCTCGACGTATGTCACGTCGCTCTGAACCTCTATGTCTTGTACATTCAGTACGTGAGAACGATCAGGATTATACTTTATCAACATCGATATATGGAACACATCGTGTAAAGATGCCAACTGTGATGGTAGTGCCAATTGATAAGCCACGTCCCCCATCCTTCTTATGATTGCAAATGGTCCCACATATCTTGCTGATAATCTTCCTTTCTTTCCAAATCTCACGTGTCCCTTCCGTGGCGAGACTTTCAAGAACACCATGTCTTCCACTTCAAATTCAAGGAACCTCCTCCTCTTGTCAGCATAACTCTTCTGACGGCTCGCGCAGTCAACAAATGTTGTCGTATCAATTGTATCTGCGGTGTAGTCTCTGCAACCAACTCGGGTCCAATCAGTGCAGGCTCCCCGGCCTCTGTCCAGCACACTGGTGACCTACATGGTCTACCATATAATGCCTCAAATGGTGCCATCTGGAGGCTTACCTGGTAACCGTTGCTGTATGAGACTTCTACCAATGACGAGTGATCCTCCCATCCACCTTTGAAATCTAGCATACATGCTCTTAGCATGTCCTCCAATGTCTGAATTGTCCTCTCAGACTGTCCATCAGTCTGTGGATGGAATGCCATACTAATCAGTAGATCTGTTCCCATACTCTGCCTGTGAATCGACCATCTCTGTCAGACACAATAGCCCGAGGTATACCATGCAATCTAATGATATCCTTGATATACCATCGACCTAAAGTCTCAGATGAATCTCTCATCTTAATAGGAATGAAATGTGCAGACTTGGTCAGTCGGTCTACCACGACCCATATCGCATTGTTGCCCTTTGATGACCTTGGCAACCCTGTAACAAAATCCATGGAGATGTGCTCCCATTTCCATTCCGGCACTTGTAAGGGTTTGAGTAACCCTGGTGGTTCTGAAGTTCCGTCTTAACCTATTGACAAGTTAAGCAATGTGACAACTGTAATGCCCCGCCCTTTTTCACTCATTTTTTGTCATAAATTCAAAGTATATTTTTTTTTATAACAGAGTAGAGTGATAGAGCGCGGGACGTCACGACGCGAGCTAAGTCCGAACTTCCAAAGTTCGACCGTTAACTGGCTAACCCTATGTGTGTATGGAGTCAGTCCAATAAAATGGTTCACACATAGCAATATCAAGATGCGGAATAGAAATCATAATCTGCGGAATCATAAGATCAAAATGCGGAAACATAATAGACCAAGTTTTATTCCAATCAGACAGCAAAGTACGTCAAGTCTTTGTCCATAATTAAAACATCATAATTATCAAATAAATCTTTCGACCATCTAAGTTATTACATTCCGAACTCCAAATACTCAATTACAAGTTCATGAGTAACTTTATTCAAAACGTGTAAAATAGGTCTTCCAAGCTCCTATGCCTGGTCCGTCTTACGTTCATCGTTCCTCTGATTACCTGTCTCATCAACTAGGATAGAAGTAGGGCGTTAGAACAACGCGCCCAGTAGGTATTCCAGTTACGGCTAACACATGGTTAGTACAAAACATATATTATAACATAATATATAAAACCAGGTAAAATCCATGCCATGCAATGATGACAAATATGCAATGAGTCCCACCCATCACATGTACATAAATGTACCCACCACATAGGTCCTCCAGACGCCCCGGCGCAGTGTGGACCCTCCGAAATCTTCTTGATGGAAATCACATCAAGGTACCGCACATAGGTTTTTCGGACGCCCTGACGGAGTGTGACCCCTCCGGTTATAAATCCTCCACCCCATGCCATGCATGAGATGCCAATGAAACACATGCTATTTTATAACATAAACAGAGCATTGAAAATCATCTTTGAAACATAATCAACACATGTTATTTAAACAACTTAAACATAGCATTTGAAAATCAATAATAAAGCGTATCCGTTGAAACATATTTTCATCAAACATAAGGTAAAACGAAGTACATAGACCATGGTTTCAAAGAGGTGGAATTCTACCAAAGACAGTTCACGAGTCCTTGCGTTTCTGTCCAAGATTCGATCACCAATCGCGCCGCTTGCGAGATTCTGTTACCTTATAATACAATAATAAATCAAAACCAAGTCCCACTTCATTTACCACATTTATAGTCCATTAACCAAACTTGTGGGGTTCGGCCATACCCATGGCCGAGCCTCACCCTTTTTGTTCATTTATCCCATTAATTACCGAAAATGCCATTGATTCCCTTATTCTTTTAAATCTACAATAACTAGACCCTATAAATTTCCTTAACCAACAAGTTCATCAAACACAACTCATGGGGTTCGGCCATACACCATGGCCGAACCCATGATCCTCCACTTTGGCATGTAATGTAATAGCCCGGATTTTTAAATCAATATATATGTTGGCTATTATTTAGTTTAATGATGGAAATTGGGAATTTAGATGGTATGAATATTAAGTGGATCAAAATTCGGGCAAAGGCCCAAGTATGGTCCAATGGACCATGGGTTGGATGAAATTCATTTAATTGGTCGATGATGATTAATTGGGTCATGGATGGTCAAATTGGGTCCAATACCCGTTTGAGACCCAATGGGTCAAGATGATTAAGCTCTAAGATAAATGGGTAGGAAATAAATATAATTGGGCCATGGGCCCAATGGCGATCCAATTAGTTGGAAGGGATTGAAGTGATTAAAATCACCTAAGTTAAAGTGTAATTAATTAAATTTAAATCACCTAAGTTAGGGGTGAATAAATTAAGATGGCATAACCAAGTGGGGCCCACCTCCACCTCACCAAGTGAGGTGGCGTGTGGACCAAGGATTAGTGGGGCCGGCCACCATGGTTGACTTGGTCAACCATGGGTGGATTGCATGGAGGGAATTTAAGGAGATGGAATTAGATTAAATGGGAATTAATTAACTTAAGATCCAATTAATTAATTAATTAAGCTAATCAAAAGGTGGTCAAATGGTCAAAATTGGAAGACCAAACCACCTCATTTCAAAAGCCCAAAAACGTTGGCTAGTAGTGGTTTATCCCAACCACCACCACTAAGCATTGGAGCCCATGCTTGGTTGGTGGGAGGAGTTAATGATGGAGTGTAACTTAAGCAACCAAGGGAATGAGATGGGTTTCATCTCATTTCTCCACCTCTTTCCATCTAACTCTTTCACTGTCTCCCTCTCTTGCTCTCTCCAAAACCGTCCCACACCAAGGAGGAAAGAAGAAGAAAACTAAGAATAGAAGAAGAGAGGAAAGAAGCTCAAGTTTGGCGCTCCACCTCAAGACCAAAGCTTGAGACATCCTTTCCCCATCCTTTCCCCCTCTCTCTCTCTCAAATCTACTCCATCTTAGCCGACCCAAGCTTTGATGTTTTTCATTTGATCAAACACATCTTGGCCGACCAACAAAGGAGAAGAAGAAGAAAGAAGGCCAAGAAATCCAAGAGGAGAAAGAAAAGTCGGATGAGCCGTCGGATCTGTAAGTATTTCTAAACAAGAGGTTAGATTTGTTTAAGGTTTAAGATTTGGGGTCCATTTCTTGGATTTAATGGTGGCCAAAACATCATGGGCCTTGGATCTCAAATCCATCAAAAAATGAAGTGAGAAATGGACAAAATGGGAAGGAGAGATTAAAAAAAATAAATGGATGTATTAAGGACCTTAAGTATTAAGATTATTAAAGCATGGATGTATGTAATGTTTGAAGGAATCATGGGCCATAGGGTTCGGCCATGTAGTATGGCCGAACCCCATGGTAGATAATTAAGTGATTTAATAGGGCTTTAAAGAATGGAAGCCATGGAAGGATAATTTATGATTTTTAAGGTTTTAATGATTAAATGTAGTGATTTTTATAAGGATTTCAAATAAGGAAAATCATGGAGAAATGTAAATGGTTTTATGGCCTCAAAAGGCATGAATGGATAATGGACCATGAACCATGGGTTTGGCCATGGTGTATGGCTGAACCCTATAGTAATGTATTCATAATTTTAATAGATATGGAAAGGATGGAAAAATGATGGAGAAGGTTGATAGTTTTAAATGGATTTTCAAGTATGGTATATGATGTTTTAAAGGGGTGAAATTAGTGGTAAACCATTGACCATGGGTTCGGCCATGGTGTATGTGTAACGCCCGCCCCTTTTCACCGAAAATCTGAGTCTATTTTTTTTTTTAAAGTGACAAAGGGCGCGGACATCACGACGTGAGTTAAGTCCGAGCTTCTAAAGCCCGGCCCTTAACTTGCCAACCCTACGTGTGCGTGGAACGAAGTCCACGGAGAATTGTTCACACGTAGACGTAAGTTCAAGGAATATTACAACTAAGTACGGAATTAACAATAAAGACTATCCCACAAATTTGAGATAGCAGGGAAGATAACATTCATAATATTACCAATATATCACAACGTCTCAACTTCCAAAATAAAACCAAAATATAACAAGTAATCTAATTATACAGTCCGACAAGCTAAACTGTCCAAATATACATTTCCCAAAAATAAACTTTAATAAAGTAAACAGTCCGCCTCCCCAAGCTCCTAAGCTTGGCTCCCGTCCCATCCTTCTGCTCCGGTATTTCCTGCGTCATCAACTAGGGTAGAAGTAGGGCGTTAGACCACGCGCCCAGTAGGACTCTGAGTAGGGCTAACACATAGATTAGTGATAACAAAGCATATAGATAATATTAAATCGAAAAACATAACATGAGTGCTATGCCATGGGTGTTTGTGTTATGAACCCCACCCATCATCAATACCATCATGTTGTCATATCCCCCTTGACTGCAAAACCTCGTCAAGATATAAACAATCACAAATCATCCCCCTGGACGGCAAAACCTCATCCAGGTATAAACAATCACACATCATCCCCCTTGATGGAAGGACCATCATCAAGGTATCATGATTACATACAACATCCCTGATAAATCAAACACATCAAAACGTCTCCATGTCTGTTTATCGGTCGCCCCGACGGAGCATGGACTCCGGTTTCATTTCATCCTTCCCCTGTCATATCCCTCCCATGCCATGGATGAGATGCAGATGCCATATGCCATGTAATGAATATAATAACAAACCATGACATTTAAAAATCCCATCAATAAAACATATAACTTGATTAACAAAAGTAGATCAAGCAAAGCCTCAATAAACACATCATAGCTTTAAAACCCATTTTAAACCAATCATATGCTTACCAGAATCAATCAAGTAAAAACCCCTACATAATACATAATTCAAAACCAATCTTAAAACAAACCATATAATTTCCAAAATAATTCAAAGAAACTATCACTTAATCCATGGCTTACAAAAAGGTTAGAATCCTACCGACTACCGACCAGCGTTCTTTCTTCCGTTTCCGTCTGACAGATCCGGTCGCCGATCACGCACTGCTTACGATGTCCAGTACCTTATTACACATTAATAATTAGTCCATGTTTCTAACTATTTCCAAGCCCATTAATCATTTCCAAGTCCACATGAATAATCGGCCACCCTTTAGGTTTTGTGGGTCCCATTTAATCCATTAAACCCCTTTAATTTGTGAATTTAAAACAAATTAGCCATCCTAGGTTTTATTTAACCATACATAGACTTGATACTTAGAGCCCTTAAGCCCTTGGTCATCTCCCATGGAGTTCTTGAATTTGGCCATTAATTACGGTTTTGCCACTACCTCTTCTCCATGGTTAATGACTCATTCACCCTTGCCCAACTAAGTTCATAATTGATCATACACTTGGATCCATTCATGACCCATCAATCATGACATAAAAATTATTAAAAATAACCATTTACTTAATCTAATCCCCATTAATAAATCTACATGCATACACTTTAACCTTTGTCCTTAAAATGACTTATAATTAAATCATCATTCTTAGGCACATTCTTGGGTCCATAATTGACCCATCACCCATATCACAAGATCACTTACATCAGCCATTTAATTTTAACCTAAAGTCCATTTATTTAAACATATACCTACCCATTAGTCTTAGGCCAAAATGATCTACCATTGGTTCATTAACAATCAGCCCCTTTTAACTTAACCAAATCCCCATTTTCCTTGGTCTTTGATTACACATTAGATTCATCATTAGTCCCTCCATTGAGAGAACCTAAACCCTACATTTGATTCATCATTCCTTAATCACATTTCCATCCCAACAATCAACATTAGGTTCACTTTGTCCATTAATTTCCATATCCCTATATCCATTAATTTCATCACTTCACCACCATAGGGTTCGGCCATGGTGTATGGCCGAACCCATGGTTCATGGTCCACCATTCCATTGGTGCCCTTTTAGACCATAAAAAAAACACTCACATTTATTCATGGATTCCATCATAATAAACCTCCTCAAACATTGCCTACATTAAATCATTAACCATATCAAAACCCTAAAACATTCTCCATGCTTCCATTTTTACAAGACCTAATAAAATACTCCATCATCTACCATTGTTAAGGCCATCAACATCATGCACTTCTCCCATGCATTTCTTCATTTACCATCCCTTTAAGACAATTTACCAACATTTAATCATTAAACCCTAAAACCATAATTCATCCTTCAAAATTTTAACCCTAACACCCCATTAAAATTTCCTCAATTATTTACCATGGGATTCGGCCATACTACATGGCCGAACCCTATGGCCTTTGATTCCTTCACCAATCCTCACTTCCAAAAATATTTACATATATCCATTGCTTAATCAATTTAACTACATTGCGTAATGTCCTCCATTCCTTAAAACCCTAAAAATTTTACGCATTAATTACATAACGCTAATTAGATTCATCAACCCTTTTTACCATGGGGTTCGGCCATACTACATGGCCGAACCCTATGGTCCATTAATCCACTTAAAACCACCACTTTCATGCTTGATTAATACCTAATTACACAATGCACTCAATCCATTTATTTTTCCTTAACCTAACCCTAATTTACCCATTAGGTTTTGTCCACTTTCCATCCTTCAATTTGATGGATTTAAAATCCATGGCATAAAATCATTTGGCCACCATTAAATTTACAAAATGAATCCCAAATCTTAAACCCTAAAAATCCAAAATTTCTTGTTTAAGAAAATACTTACAATCCGACGCCTCCTCTGACTTTTGCCACTCCCGTCGGCTTCCTTAGCCTCCTTTCTCCTTCCTCTCCTTGTTTGATCTGCTAGGATGCTTGATCAATGGTGACAACCTCTAATCTTAGGATCGGCCATAATAGGGTTTGAATTGAGAGAGGGAAGAGGATGGAGATGGGAAAAGTGTCTCAAAGTCTTTACCTTGAGGTGGTGGGCCAACCTTTTCTTCCTCTCCCTAAGCTCTTCTCCTTCTTTTTCCAAATTTTTCTTCTTCTTTCTCTTGCTAGGGTGGGACGGCCATGAGAGAGCAAAATGGGGAGAGAGTGAAATGAGAGTTAGATGGAAAAGATAAGAAAAGAGGATAAAACTTATCTCCTCTTGATTGGTTAAGATAAAGCTTCCCATTACTTCTCCCACCAACCTATAGATATTTTATATGCTTTTTGACCCCAATACCCTAGCCAACGTTTTTTCTTCTCTTAAGCTTGGAATGAGATGTTTTGGTCTCCCCTCTTTGACCACCACTTTAGCTTAGTTTAATTAACTAATTAATTGGATTATTTGATTAAGTTAATTAATTCCCTCTTGAACTTAATCCCACTTGCTTAAATTGCCTTTATGCACACACCCATGGTTGACCAATTCAACCATGGTGGTCGGCCCCACCAAACCTTGGGTCCACATGCCACCTCACTTGGTGAGGTGGAGGTGGGTCCCACTTGACCACATCACCTTGGTCAACTTCAAATTGACTTAGGTGAATTGAACCCATTCAATTCATTCCAATTGGATCACCATTGGGCCCATGGCCCAATTGCATTTTCATCTTGCCCATTTACCTTAAAGCTTACATCATCTTGATCCATTGGGTCCCAAAGGGGTATTGGGCCCAATTTGACCATTCTTGGCCCAATTGACCATCTTTGACCCTTTAAGTAAACTTAAACCCAATCCATAGTCCATTGGGCCCTAGTTGGGCCTTTGTCCATATTTTGATCCATTTACCATCTATTCCATTAGATTTCCAATTTCCATCATTAAAACAAACAATAACCACATATATTTTGATTTACAAATTCCGGACCATTACATTAATCATTATTGACCAATTAACTGAATTTCATCCAACCCATGGTCCATTGGACCATACTTGGGCCTTTGCCCAAATTTTGATTCACTTAACATTTATTCCATTAAATTTCTCAATTTCCATCATTAAAATAAATAATAACCACAGATATATTGATTCACAAATTTCGGGTCATTACAGTATGGCCGAACCCCATGGGGAGACTTTGATGGATTGGGTATTTTTGAACCATGAAAATAAAAGGGAATTATGGCTAACTTGATGGACTAAAATGTATCAAATAATGATTAAGGAATGATGATTCAAATGTATGGTTTAAATTCTCGCATGGTGGAACTCATGGTGGATTTAAAATGTTGTAAGGGACCCAAGTAAAAAATGAGGAGAAGACATCATGGGTTTGGCCATGGTGTATGGCCGAACCCATGACCCATTTGAGAGCCATTTTATGGGCTAAGGTTAAGTCCATGCACGTGGCTAGATGATTGGGAATTTGATTAAGTTAATGGCTAATTTTTAATGTTTTCATGTCATGGTTGATGGACCATTAATGGATCTAAGTTTATGAATCAGATATGGACTTAATTATGCATAGATAAATGAGTGATTAGTCATGGAAAGGAGTAGTGGCAAAATCGTAAATAATGGCCAAAATGATGAACCATGGGTTCGGCCATGGTACATGGCCAAACCCCATGGGGGATGATCATGGACTTTAATGCTTTGATGAATGATCTTATGTGTGGATTAATGAAGCCTAGGGTGGCAGGTTTATAGGCTCATGAAATTAAAATAATTAATGGATTAAATGGGACCCAAAAACCTAATTAGTGAGGTTCGGCCATGGGGTATGGCCGAACCCCACTAAGGCATGTGATTAGGGACTTAATCATGGATAAAACATGGGCTGATTATTAATATGTAATAAGCTATCGGACATTGCAAGCGGTGCACGTATCGGTGACCGGATTATCGGACGGAAAACGTAAAGGGACATTAGTTGTTATTCGGTAGGATTCCAACCTTGTTGTAAGCCATGGACTATGTGTGTATGGATGTTTTATTGAATTATTTTGGTAATCCTATGATATGTTTATGATGGATTTTAAGGATATGAATTATACGTTAAAACTATGAATTATATTTTAAGGCTATGAATTATGTGATTAAGCTATGAATTATATATGAAGGCTATGAATTATATATATTACATAGCATAATGTATTTACATCTCATGCATGGCATGGGTGGGAAAATAATGAAACCAGAGTCCATGCTCCGTCGGGGTGACCGAGAAGCAAACATGGGGATAGCCTGATGTGCTATAACCGGAGTCCATGATCCGTCGGGGCGACTGAGAAGCAAACATGGGGATATCTTGATGTGTTGAGATATAACCAGAGTCCATGCTCTTTCGGGGCGACCGAGAAGTAAACATGGGGACACCTTGATGAGGCCTTGCCATCAATGGGGATATGGCATCATGATGGTATGGATGATGGGTGGGACTCATGACATAAGACACCCATGTAACGCTCGCCCCTTTTCACTGGAAATCAGAGTCTATTTTTTTTTTTTTTTGAAATGAAGAGTGACAAAGGGCGCGGACGTTACGACTCGAGCTAAGTCCGAGCTTCTAAAGCCCGGCCCTTAACTGGCCAACCCTACGTGTGCGTGGAAACTAAGTCCACGAAGAACGGTTCACACGTAGAAGAAAGCTTGCGTAATATTAAACTAAGTGCGGAAATATGATAAAGACTATCCTAACAATTTCTAGATAGCAGGGAAGATTACATCATTTAAATTACTAAATTACTTCAAAATGATAATGTCCAATATAAAATCCAAACCATAGTAAGTAACCTAAATTATTACATTCCGACAAGCTAAGCTATTCAAATTACATTTCCAAAATAAATTAAATAAACTAAGTAGTCCGCCTTCCCAAACTCCTAAGCTTGGCCTCCGTCTCGTCCTTCGTGTCCGCCATCTCCTGCGTCATCAGCTAGGGTAGAAGTAGGGCGTTAGACAACGCGCCCAGTAGGACTCCGAATAGGGCTAACACATGGATTAGTGATAACAAGCACATAGGTATAATATAATGGAAACCATAAAATGAATGCCATGCCATGGGTGTCCTATGTCATGAGTCCTACCCATCATCCATACCATCATACTTCCGTATCCCCCTTGACGGAAAAACCTCGTCAAGATATAAACAATCACAAATCATCCCCCTTGACGGCAAAAGCCTCGTCAAGATATAAACAATCACAAATCATCCCCCTTGACGGCAAAACCTTGTCAAGATATAAACAATCACAAGTAATCCCCTTGACAGCAAAAACCTCGTCAAGATATAAACAGTCACAAATCATCCCCCTTGATGGCAAAACCTCGTCAAGATATAAACAGTCACAAATCATCCCCCTTGACGGCAAAACCTCGTCAAGATATAAATAGTCACACATCATCCCCCTTGACGGCAAAAACGTCGTCAAGATATAACAGCCACAAATCATCCCCCTTGACGGCAAGGCCTCGTCAAGGTGTCCCCATGTTTACTTCTCGGTCGCCCAGACGGAGCGTGGACTCCGGTTATATCTCATAATATCCCTCTTGATGGATGAAATACATCAAGATATCCCCATGCTTGCTTCTCATTCGCCCCGACGGAGCATGGACTCCAGTTTCATTTCATCCTTCCCATACCATATCCCTCCCATGTCATGCATGAGATGTAGATGCCATATGCCATGTAATATATATGATCATAGTCATAAAACCCATCTTAAAACCATTACATGATTACCAAAATAAATCAAAGGAAAACCATCACATAATACTTAATCCATGGTCAAAATAAATCAAAGGTAAGACCATCACATAAAACTTAATCCATGACCAAAATAAATCAAAGGAAAAACCATGACATAATACTTAATCCATGACCAAAATAAATCAAAGGAAAAACCATCACATAATACTTAATCCATGGCTTACAAAAAGGTAGGAATCCTACCGAATACCGACTAGTACTCCTTAGCGTTTCCGTCCAATAATCCGATCGCCGATCGCGCACCTCTTGCGATGTCCGGTACCTTATTATATATCAATAATTAGTCCGTGTTTTTAACCATTATTAAGTCCCTAATTCATGCCTTAGTGGGGTTCGGTCATACATCATGGTCGAACCTCACTATGCAGTTTTGTGGGTCCCATTTAATCTATCAAATATTTAAGTCACATGAATCTAAAAATCAGCCACCCTAGGCTTTATTTAACCATACATAAGTTTATTACTTAGAGCCCCTAAGTCCATGATCATCTTCCATGGGTTCTTGAATTTGGCCATTAATTACGGTTTTGCCACTACCTTTCCCATGGTTAGACATTCACTTAACCATATACATTTCTTTGTCCATAATTGATCCATAGAGTTGGATCCCTTAATGACTCCTTAGCCATGACACAACATCATAAAAAATCAGCCACTACCCCCATGTCGTGGTCCGCACTTTGAATCTGGCCATTGCTCCCATTTCAAGGCCTATCATCACTCGTTCATAATCTACACTACACATTGGGAGAATGCAATTGCATTATAAATACAAGATTTTCATACCACATATTAGTCTTTGCAAGCTAGACCCTTCACACCTTCCTCATAGTGTCGTCATCTCACGAGTTTCATGTGGCAAGTTAACCCATGCATTCCGGTCTCTTTCAAGTACGTTGTTTATCTAACATCTCTCAAATGGGCACTTTGTTCATATGAGAACCTCTTATACCCCCTCACAAAGTGTTTACATCGTCACCCATTATATGTCATAACACAAATTTCTTCACTTCGGTCATGACAAATTGTCAAGCCATGAGTCATCACCAATATAAACGCCATTTCTAAATACCATTGTACCATCCCCCAAGTATACCCATATATCACATTATCAAACACTCTCCACCCTTTTTATTCACATTTATCTCACTCATAAACATATGCAACATATAACCCACATCAAACGTTCATGCATCTTATCATCATTTGATGCATGTAGTTCATCATTGTACATTTTTACATACTCTTTCCTCACTTAATTAGTATGATCATAACTATTAGTCTTTCCTATTTCACCACCTCATACACTCAACAATAAGAATTCAATACATGTATATTCACATGCACTCACAATACAAGTATGCTTGTGCAATTTAATATCACATAATATCATCAATAATAACAAAATCCCGGTCAACTTAATTTAAGCATACTCAAGTGCAAGGTTCCCTCATTAAAACCTCTTTAACTTCACTAACATTTATTCATTAACATCTTAAAATCATAAATCCCCCTTCTATGGTTTTGATCTTAAAAACCCTATTAAATCACATACATCCATGCTTAAAACAAATTTTAATACCCATGTCCTTAATGCATCTATTCATTTTTCTTAACCTAATTTACCCATTAGGGTTTGTCCATTCCTTACTTCATTTTTGGATGGATTTGAGATCCAAGGCCCATGATGTTTTGGCCACCATTAAATCCAAGAAATGGACCCCAAATCTTAAACCCTAAAAAAAAAATCTAATCTCTTGTTTAGAGATACTTACAATCCGTCGGCTCCTCCGACTTTTCCTTCTCCTCTCGGATTCCTTAGCCTCCTTTCTTCTTCTTCTCCTTTGTTGATCGGCTAAGATGCTTGATCAATGGTAAAACTCCAATGCTTGGGTCGGCTAAGATGGGGTGTGTTTGAGAGAGGGAAGGGAGGAGAAGATGGAGAGAATTACCCTAAGGTCTTGGTCTTAGAGTGGTGTCTTATGCTTACACCTTTTTCCTCTCTTTTCTTCTCTTTTTCTTCCAAGTTTTTCTTCTTCTTTCTCTTGTTGGTGTGGGACGGTTTTGAGAGAGATGAAGAGTGGGAGAGAGTGAAAGAGCTCGATGGAAAAGATGAGTAAAAGAGATAAGTTCATCTCATTTGGTTGCTTACATCATACTCCACCATTAAGTCTCCCACCAACCAAGCATTAGATATTTTTTATGCTTTATGGTGGTGGTTGGGATAACCACCACCAAGCCAACATTGGTGTTAAAGATAAGATGGCTTTTGGTCTTCCATCTTTGACCACCTTTTTTATTAGCTTAATTAATTAATTAAATTGGATCATTAGGTTAAGTTAATTAATTTCCACTTTATCTCCTTTAATTCCTTGACTCCTCTCCATTACTTCACCCATGGATGACCAATTCAACCATGGTGGCCGGCCCCACCAATCCTTGGTCCACATGCCACCTCACTTGGTGAGGTGGAGATGGGTCCCATTGGGCCATGTCACCTAGGTTTTAAATAATTTCCAACTTAGGTGATTTAATTAAATCCATTTCAACTACTTGGATCACCATTGGGCCCATGGCCCAATCACACTCACCTCCGACCTATTTACCTTAGAGCTTACATTATCTTGACCCATTGGGTCCCAAATGGGTATTGGGCCCAATTTGACCATCCTTGGCCCAATTGACCATCATTGACCCTTTAAATGAATTTAAATCCAATCCATGGTCCATTGGGCTATACTTGGGCCTTTGTCCATATTTGATCCATTTACCATCTATTCCATCAACCTTCCAATTTCCACCATTAAAAATAAATAATAACACCTATATGTTGATTTACAAAATTCCGGGCCATTACAATACAATCCTCTTTTGAAATTTTCGTCCCGAAAATTCGAGCGAAGTAGAGGTTCAAAACATCTCATACAAAGAGCTCCAGATGAGCGGCTCTCATCTCTGATTCAAGTTCCCAGGTGGTTTCCTCATTGCCACGTCGTCCCCATACCACCTGACGCAATGAATGGCGCGGTTCAGTAACACCCTTCGTTCGCTCCCGATCACTCTGACCGGCTTCTCCATATACGTCACATCGCTTTGTACGTCGATGTCTTGTACGTTCAATACATGTGAAGGATCGGGTTGCACTTCCGCAACATGGACACATGAAACATATCATGTAAAGACGATAACTATGGAGGAAGCGCCAACTGATAGGCTACCTCCCCTACCCTCTTCAGGATTGGAAAT
The DNA here is from genome assembly GCA_013350335.1 of Chimonanthus salicifolius. Classification (NCBI taxonomy): domain Eukaryota; kingdom Viridiplantae; phylum Streptophyta; class Magnoliopsida; order Laurales; family Calycanthaceae; genus Chimonanthus; species Chimonanthus salicifolius. The sequence continues at coordinate 68,691,373 of CM023538.1, read as the reverse complement.
GGCCCCACAAATCTTGGTGACAGCCTCCCCTTCTTCCCGAATCTCATGTGTCCCTTCCGTGGTGAGACTTTCAAAGACACTAAGTCTCCCACCTCAAACTCGAGGAACCTTCTCCTCTTGTCGGCGTAACTCTTCTGACGGCTTTGCTCGATGAGTAGGTGTTGCCGTATCGACTTGATCTGCGCTATAGTCTCCGCAACCAACTCAAGTCCAATCAGCGCAGGCTCACAGGCCTCTGTCTAACACACTGGTGATCTACATGGCCTACCATACAAGGCCTCAAATGGAGCCATCTGGAGGCTTGCCTGGTAACTGTTATTGTAAGAGAACTCCACCAGTGGCAAATGTTCCTCCCATCCACCTTTGAAGTCTAGCATGCATGCTCTCAACATATCCTCCAGTGTCTGTATCGTCCTCTCTGACTGTCCATCAGTCTGGGGATGAAATTCTGTGCTAATCAATATGTCGGTCCCCATAGCCGACTGCATGCCCTGCCATACTCTGCCGGTGAATCGACCATCTCTGTCGGACACAATGGTTTGGGGAATAGCATGTAGTCGGATGATATCCCGGATGCACCGTCGACCTAAAGACTCCGATGAATCTGTCATCTTGACAGGAAGGAAATGTGCAGACTTGGTCAACCGATCCACCACGACCCATATTGCATCGTTACCTTTGGAAGACCTTGGCAACCCTGTCACAAAATCCATGGAGATGTGCTCCCATTTCCACTCCGGCACAGGTAAGGGTGTGAGTAAACCCGGTGGCTTCTGATGTTCCGCCTTAACCCGCTGACAAGTTAGGCAACGGGCCACAAACTCCGCTACATCTTTCTCAAGTCCACGCCACCAATAGTGCCTCTTAAGATCCTGGTACATCTTGGTACTGCCCGGATGGGTAGAGAGCTTGTTTTGATACGCCTCAACCAACAACTCTCTTCTACAGCTCTCAGGCACATATGTCCTACCTCGGAATAAAAGGCCTTGTCCCGGTCGTAATTCCCATTTCGGTACAACCTCACCGGTAGACATCGTGGTCCATATCTCCTCCATTTCTGGGTCTATTCGCTGTTCCCGTTCAATCGTGTCAAGTACCTCTTAATTATATCAACATCACTCATATCAACCTATGAGTTTCATTATTGCAGAATTTACTCTGTCTCATGTTATCTCTTTTTCTTGTGAACCCATTTACAATTCCTATGTAAATCAATATACTCTATTTCACTTTACCTGTTACCAAAATATTTTCCATACATACTCGCTCAACACGTTCATTCGTCTACTCTCTGTGTGAGGTAGCCTGCCAATACGGCCTATGCTCAAGTCTTTTCCTCATTCCATTTTAACTAGGTTTCTAGCTTCACTCTCCTAGAACTCTATCGGCTAACTACAGAGTCAACTGGCCAGTCTAACTCGGCAGTAGCCCATAGCTTCCCATTCGAGTTTCACTAGACTCATAACTTTTCCCTTAAGTATATCTCCCAAAAGTAAGCATATCTTCCTTTATACATAAGTCACCATGTGACTAACACCTTTTATTCAAAACTTCTATGATAGTGAGTGTCTTTCCACACTGACTTTCCTGTGATACAAGTCGTAATACGACTAACTCCTTTTCCTTATAACATGGGACGTAAATCGAAACATGTCCCAATCATTAGGTCTATATGTTATCTGTGAGACCAACATGTCCATCATACTACCGACATGTCTACCATGGTACTGATAATGACATTAATACAAACCACCACGGGAATCACCATCCGCGGTTATACACATCCATCCCTGGCACCACTATATCAGTGAGTATCATCTATCCATGATTAATAATCATCCATGAATATAACCCCCCCTCAGGGTATATTCTATTCATGGGCATAACTAATCCATCCTTGATCATAATTAATCCAGACCCATCATCTATCATGAGATATTTTATCCATATAAACTACACTCGAATGAGTCACTGCCTGACTGTGGCAACCATATCAAATCACAAATATACCCCGACCCCTAGCAAGACTTACTGCCATGACTTACTAAGCGGAAGACCCACGTCCAACGTGATCATGTCTACCCCGCCCTGGGTCCCTTCACCCCAAGGGTGATTCAGTCAAGCTCTAAGGCGGTCGGTCCGCGTCTAACGAAACTAGCACCACCCCACGAGGTAAAATAGTACCTAGCTCTGCGTATACACGCACGTCAAGTGTACGAAATAGCCTTGAGAGCGTCCTCCAGCGCGTAGCATGTGAGGGACCCACTCCTCAACCGTAACCCTACGGGACCTAGTCTATGTATTTCACATCGAGGTTCCCACAGTTTCATGGCTACTCTAAGCCATACTCACAAAATCTATACACTTATCTCATCAATATCCTGTGAGGGACGTACCCATACCACGTCTCAATAAAAACAAGTGGCCCCGTCACATACATCTCCATGCCCAAGTCCTTATAAACTCTTAAATTTGAATACTTTATTGAAAATTATTCAAACTTTCATCACATTACAAGGTTTGGTAGGGTTAGCACAAACCCTTTAAAACGTACCCACAACCTTTACAAAATCTTTCCCTTTTCCCCGACATTTCCTTACCCTTTCTTATCCTAATCTTCCATAGAAGACCCTGCATCATCACCAAATAATCATACTTAGTTTTGGGGGATTCTTATGTATAGTACAATGTATTTTTTTTGGGGGAAGTTGCCAAATCATCACTCTTTGCTTTCCTTTGTTTCGGGGGCGCCCGGGGCAGGGGGGGATTTCTAATATTCCTACTGTTTGTTGTTCACTTTGGGGATACTGGGGAAATGCATCCTACTTTGCTACGTTTGATAAATCTATCATTGTTTCATCAATTTGGGGGAAAAATTGCTAAATGAGTACACCTTGTTCTTGGGGGAAGATTTCCTAAGTATCAAATATTGTGTTCTCATTTTCTGGGGGAAATAAGCCCTATCTTGCTATGTTTGATAGATCTAATTTATAAGGATTATACTTCCCTTGCTATCATTCCTTCCCGTCAAGTATGGCTCTCAGATTGAATACTTCAGTTTGAGTCAATCGAAGTAAATTAACCCGGCCCCCGTGCAGCGGACTCCGAAGAGTCGGTCAGTTGGGATTCTTAGCTGTCAGTGAGACATGCAACTGTCTTAAATCTTACTTCGAGAGATTCATTCTTCCGATTTCGCTCTGATACCAACTGAAACGCCCGCCCCTTTTCACTAAAAATCAGAGTCTATTTTTTTTTTTAAATGAAGAGTGATAAAGGGCGCGGACGTCACGACGCGAGTTAAGTCCGAGCTTCTAAAGCCCAGCCCTTAACTGGCCAGCCCTGCATGTGCGTGGAAACTAAGTCCATGAAGAACGGTTCACATGTAGAAGAAATCTTGCGGAATATTAAACTAAGTGCGGAAATATGATAGAGACTATCCTAACAATTTCTAGATAGCAGGGAAGATTACATCATTTAAATTACTAAATTACTTCAAAATGATAATGTCCAAAATAAAATCCAAACCACAGTAAGTAATCTAAATTATTACATTTCGACTAGCTAAGCTATTCAAATTACATTTCCAAAATAAATTAAATAAACTAAGTAGTCCGCCTTCCCAAAATCCTAAGCTTGGCCTCCGTCTCGTCCTTCGTGTCCGCCATCTCCTACATCATCAACTAGGGTAGAAGTAGGGCGTTAGACAACGCGCCCAGTAGGACTCCGAGTAGGGCTAACACATGGATTAGTGATAACAAGCACATAGGTATAATATAATGGAAACCATAAAATGAATGCCATGCCATGGGTGTCCTATGTCATGAGTCCCACCCATCATCCATACCATCATACTGCCATATCCCCCTTGATGGCAAGGCCTCATCAAGATATAAACAATCACAAATCATCCCCCTTGGCATGCATTTTATGGTTTTCATTATATTATTACCTATGTACTTGTTATTAGTAATGCATGTGTTAGCCCTACTCGGAGTCCTACTGGGCACGTTGTCTAACGCCCTACTTCTACCTTAGATGACGGCACAGGAGACGGAGGACATGATGGAAGCCAAGCGTAGGAGCTTGGGGAAGCGGGCTAGATGTTTTACTTAAATTTATTTTGGAATGTAATTTGAGTAACTTAGCTTGTCGAACTGTAATAATTCAGATTACTTACTATGGCTTGGACGTTACATTTGGGCATTATATTTTGAGGTATTATGATTAATTTAATGATGTAGTTCCTTGCTATCTAAAACCGGTAGGATAGACTCTATTATAATTCCGCATTTAATTATTCCGCGAGCTTACTTTCTACGCGTGAACCATTCTCGTGGACTTAGTTCCACGCACGCGTAGGGTTGGCCAGTTAAGGGCTGGGCTTTAGAAGCTCGGAACTTAACTCGTGTCGTGACGTCCCGCGCCTTTGTCACTCTTATTTCAAAAAAAAATAGACTCTGATTTCGGTTAAAAAGGGCAGACGTTACAGTTGGTATCAGGCGAAATCGGAAGAATGAATCTCTCGAAGTATGATTAAGACGGTTTCACGTCTCACTGACGGATAAGAATCCCAACTGACCGACTCTTCGGAGTCCGCTGCATGGGGGCCGGGTTAATTTACTTCGATTGACTCAGACTGAAGCATTCAATCTGAGAACAACATTTGACGAAAAGGAATGATAGCAAGGGAAGAACAATCACTCTAAGTTAGATCTATCAAACGTAGCAAAATAGGAAAATCTCTCCGATTTCCCCGAATTAAAAAGGAACATTTGATATTTGGGAAGTTTTCCCTCAAACCAAGTCTGCTTATTTAGTAATTTTCCCCCAAAATGAGAAACAATACTAAGGAAGTTTTCCCCCTAAAACAAAGTGTGTTTACTTAGCATTTCTCCCCCTTCCCCCCCCCTCCCCCCCCCCCCGCCCCGCAATTTGAAAAGGAACTAAGTCAATAAATATTTTTTCGATGACTTAGGAAAATGCCTCTGAAGAGAAGAACTCGCCGCAACCCATGGGTAAAGGAAGAGGTTCCACCACCTCGTCAGGAAGAGGAGGTACAGCCACCCCATCAAGAGGAGGGACAAAATAGTGTGAACCTACCTGTTGTGCCTCTCGAGTTGAAAGAATTGGTTCAAGCAGTGGTCACCTCTGTCCTGCAACAGCATTTGAATGGGAATGCGACCACCAGCGACTCTAATAACCTGAAAATGGTCAAAGAGTTCCAGTAACAGTGCCCCCTGTACTTCAACGGGAAAGAAATGGCTGTCAGAGCAGAGCATTGGTTGAAAAAGATCACTCAGATCTTGACTCTGCTTCAGATTTCCAGTCATGTTGATAGGATCTTACTGGCTACATCTCAACTGATCGAGGATGCTGGTAATTGGTGGGGGGTTGTAAAAAAGCAGCAAGCACTTGTGCTGGAAGGGGAAATGACTACCACGACATGGGAATGGTTCTCAGCTACTTTTCTAGAGCAGTACTTTCCTGAGGAGGAGAAAGAGCACCAGACTCAAGCCTTCCTATCATTGGTACAAGGCAATATGACGGTGGCAGAATATCACAGGGAATTCCTTAGTCTATCCCTCTATGCATTCTATATGGTGGATACCGAGCACCGGAGGGCCTGTAAGTTTGAACGGGGACTTCGGCCAAGTATCAGGGCTAAGGTGACAATATTCAAGGCAACCACACTGGCTGAGGTGGTCAGTAAGGCCACTATAGCAGAACGAGAGTTGAATGAGATGGTACGACTTGACAACCGCGGAGGACAGAGTGGGAGGGGTGCATTTCAGCCCAACAAGAAATTCCTTCGGAATTTTAGCAAACCCTCACCCTCCACTGGATCTACAAGGGGCTTTCGCCCCAATCAGCCCTCCCCATCAGCATCAGTCACTCAGGTTCCACGGGGTGGGAACACTTACTACCAGTGTGGCCAACAGGGCCACTTCAAGAGGGAGTGTCCACAGATTAGCAAACCCTCTCACTTCAGGGGTTCCTTCCGCCCTCCAGCTAGACCAACTCAGTCACGAGGAGGCAGGGCTTACAACCAGGCGGGGCGGGTGCCAAACCCTACAGGATCTGGATGGCTTTTTACCATAGCTCCTCCAACAGCGGTGGATCACTCGGTGATTCAAGGTATGGCCGTAGTTGGTAGTTCTTATGCTATTGCATTATTTGATTCTGGAGCTTCCCATTCATTTATATCTGCTGCATTCATATCTGCTACGGGCACATTAGTACAAAACCTGTCCACATCACTTACCATTGTATCCCCCGTCGGAGACACATCATTGGGACTCATATACACGGCATTGAACACTGAACTCGCTGGATTCAGATTCGAGTTCAACTATTTGGTACTCGATATGGCTAAGTACGACATTATATTTGGCATGGACTGGTTGGCTACATTTCAGGCCCATATCGATTGCCATCTTCGTAGGGTGATATTTTGGTCACCTGAGGGAAAGCGGAACGGGGTACACACTGACAAACAGGACATCCCTAGAAGGCTGTAGGAAGAATTGAACCACCTTGTCTTAAACAGCATCAGACTAGACAGGGCACCAGAGGCTGGACTTCCGACGGTAGTAGCCGATTTTGCTGAGGTATTCCCAACCGAGCTCCCTGGTTTGCCACCCAAGAGGGACATAGACATTGAGATCAAGTTATATCCTGGCACTGCTCCAGTATCATTGCCCCATTACAGGATGGCACCAACTGAGATAACCGAGTTGAAGAAACAGATTGATGAACTACTCAGACTGGGTTTTATTCGGAACAGCACATCCGCATACGGAGCCCCAGTATTATTTGTGAAGAAGAAAGACGGTACCCTTCGGATGTGTGTGGACTATAGAAGGTTGAACCAGCTGACTGTCAGGAACAAGTACCCTTTACCCAGGATTGATGATCTGTTTGAGCAACTTAGGGGTTCCTCTCACTTCTCCAAGATTGATCTGATGTCTGGATACCATCAAATACGTGTTAGAGAGGAGGACATAGAGAAGACAGCCTTCAGGACATGGTATGGCTTATATGAGTATGTGGTCATGCTGTTTGGACTTACAAACGCACCGGCTGTGTTCATGGATTTAATGAACATGATCTTCCGTCCTTACTTGGACCAAGTTGTGATCGTATTTATTGATGACATCTTGATTTATTCCAAGAGTCAGGAGGAACATGCCGAGCACCTGTGGATAGTCTTGGACACCTTGAGGAAGAACCAGTTGTATGCCAAAGCCAGCAAGTGTGAGTTCTGGCTATCTGAGGTCAACTTCTTGGGGCACATTATATTGGAGGAAGGTATAGCCATGGACTCGGCTAAAGTTGTAACACCTTAATTTCTCAACGAAGTGGATAATTATGAAAATGCCCCTGGTTTTTTAAACTAATTATTTTATGATGTCAAATAAGGAAATGGTGGGGCCCATTACTCAAATTAAGATCATTTGAGCACATTATATATGTCAAGTTTGACTGGATGGGTAATGAACATCGATTGGGTCGAAAATGGCTAAATGGGTCAAAGGGCCCAGTTGGACCCAGTGAGTCATAATGGATGATTTGACCATTGTTTAAGCTCAAATTAAATGGGGTCAAGCGGAACTGATTGGAAATCAAGTATAGCAAAAATGGCTAGGCTTGAAACACAAGTAAAAACCAACTAAAAATGGCAAAAATCAGCCCATGAATGGGTCATGTTGTCAAAACGGGTCAAGGGGCTGATTGGGGACCCAATGGGTTGGGTTGACTAGGTTGACCACGGATGACCGTGTGGGCCCTCAAATGAGCTCAAGCGTGAGTTAATTTAGGCTGAGTTGGGACTGAATTTCATTGGGTTTTAATTAAGAAAATGAGTTGACTCAAATGCATTAAAATGAGATGCATTAAGCGTGTTACGTGGTGTGAGTTGAGTTGGAATAAAAAGGGCCTTGAGTCAAGTGAATTAAATGGATATTGAAAGGGTGTTTGAATCTCACACAACACTTAGGAAATAAATCCCAATCGTTGGGAGTGAAAGAGGTGCCTTGGCAAAGCCAAAGGACACCAAGCTTGGGCGGCATCATCTCATCCCATGAGATGCATGTGTTTAAACATGAAAGGTTGCACCGTTTGGTGAAGGGGTGTCTTGGTTGACACCCAACATCCCATCATGTTTAACAAAATTATATGAGGGAGGATGAATGGATGATGGGGCTGAAACTACAAAAGGCAAAGGTTACCATTATTGGCTGATTTTGACATTGCAAATCCAAGAAATTCCCATCTCTCTCTCCCTCTCTTCAAGTTTGTTTTCTCAGTAAAGTTTTTGGCACCAGTTAATCAAGCATAAACCAGCAAAGAATTAACGAAAGAAGGAAGAAATAAAAGGGAGAAGGCAAGGATCCTAGGCAAAGGAAATTTGGTAAGATTTCTTAAGTGTTCAAGCCAAATAAGTTGTAAGAAAAGGGTGTGTATTGGACCATGGTTATGGCCGAATACATCAAAGTTTTAACCTTGAATAATGGAGGTTTTAAAATGGTAAAAATGACCATTGGGTTCGGCCACCATGGAGGGCCGAACCCCATGTAAATGATTAGTGGTTTTGATGTTTTTGAAACATGGAAACCATGAAGTTTTTGTAGACTGTTTTTGATGTTTCTTCAAGATTCAAATGCATGTTTTAAAGAGGGTTAAAAACATGGACTTGAATGACATAAGGACTGAAGTTAGCATGGGTCTAAACAGTGGATTAAAATTGATGAAATGGACCGTTGGGATCGGCCATTTTGGATGCCCGAATCCCATGAAGTAATATGGTCATTTGGACAAGTTGATGAATTTATTTGGATGTTTTAAGAGGTAAAAAATGCAGTAATGATATGCTGTTTAGTACTTGTCTAAATGAGATCTAAAACATATTTAAGAGGACCAAAACATGGACATAGGGTTCGGCCACTTTGGATGGCCGAACCCCATGAAAATATTAGATGATTTTGTTTGATAGAAACCATGTAAGAGTATGATGTTTTATGGGAATTAAATGAGGATATCGTTACTGTTTTTGGCTGGCTAGTATAGGGCTGAACCTGTAACACCTCAATTTCTCAACGAAGTGGATAATTACGAAAATGCCCCTGATGTGTTAAATTAATAATTTTGAGATGTCAAATAAAGAAATGGTGGGGCCCATTGCTCAAATTAAAATCATATGAGCACATTATAAATGTCAAGTTTGATTGGATGGGTAATGAACATCAATTGGGTCGAAAATGGCTAAATGGGTCAAAGGGCCCAATTGGACCCAATGGGTCATAATGGATGATTTGACCATTGTGTAAGCTCAAATTAAATGGGGTCAAGCTGAACTGATTGGAAATCAAGTATAGCAAAAATGGGTAGGCTTGAAACACAAGTGAAAACCAATTAAAAATGGCAAAATCAGCCCATTAATGGGTCAAGATGTCAAAACGGGTCAAGGGGCTGATTGGGGACCCAATGGGTCGGGTTGACTTGGTTGACCACAGATGACCGTGTGGGCCCTCAATTGAACTCAAGTGTGAGTTAGTTCAGCTTGAGTTGGACTGACTTGGAGTGAGTTGGATTTAAGAAAATGAGTTGACTCAAATGCATCAAAATGAGATGCATTAAGTGTGTTAAGTGGGGTGAGTTGAGTTGGAATAAAAAGGGCCTTGAGTCAAGTGAGTTAAATGGATATTGAGAGGGTGTTTGAATCTCACACAACACTTAGGAAATAAATCCCAACCATTGGGAGTGAAAGGGTGCCTTGGCCAAGCCAAGGGACACCAAGGTTGGGGCGGCATCATCTCATTTATTGAGATGCAATGGCTGATCTGAATAGATGCACCGTTTGGGTGAAGGGGTGCCTTGGATGGCACCTAATGACCCATCGTTTTTGCCAAGAGGTTATGAGGGAAATAAATGGAGGTTGTGGCTGATTATATAAAAGGATTACACCCATCTTGTGGCCGTTTTTCACACAAGAAAACCTTAAGTTTTTCCATCTCTCTCCCCCTCTCCAAACTCTTCTCTTGGCCGAACCAGTTGCTGTATTTGCACCAGTGGATCAAGCATAAACCAGTAAAGGATTAAGAAAGAAAGAAGGAAACAAGAGGGGAGAAACCAAGGATCAAAGGCAAGAAGAAAGTTTGGAAAATTTGGTAAGATTTCTTAAGTGTTTAAGCCAAATAAGTTGTAAGAAAAAGGGTGTGTATTGGGCCATGGTTATGGCCGAATGCACCAAGGTTTTAACCTTGATTAATAGAAGTTTAAAATGGTAAAAAACGACCATTGGGTTCGGCCACCATGGAGGGCCGAACCCCATGTAAAAGATAGGTTGGTTTGATGTTTTGAAACATAGAAACCATGGAGTTTTTATGGACTGTTTTTGAGGTTTCTTTAAGATTCAAACGCATGTTTTTAAAGAGGGTTAAAAACATGGATTTGAATGACATAAGGACTGAAGGTATCATGGGTCTAAATCATGGATTAAAACTGATGAAATGGACCATGGGGATCGGCCATCTTGGATGGCCGAATCCCATGAAGTAATATGGTCATTTGGACAAGTTGATGAATTTATTTGGATGTTTTAAGAGGTAAAAAAATGCAGTAATGTTATGCTGTTTATTACTTGTCTAAATGAGATATAAAACATATTTAAGAGGACCAAAACATGGACATAGGGTTCGGCCACTTTGGATGGCCGAACCCCATGAAAATATTAGATGATTTTGTGTGATAAAAACCATGTAAGAGTATGATGTTTTATGGGAATTAAATGAGGATATGGTTACTGTTTTTTGCTGGCTGGTATAGGGCTGAACCATATCAATGTTAGGGTTAAGTTATTGATTCAAAATCATGGGTAGATGATGGACAAAATAAATCAAGAGAACCATGTGCATGGCCGAACCCCATGGGCTGTTTTTGGAAAAAATGGACTAATTTCATGGGTTGTGTTTGATATTATTCCCATGATTTTATAAAGGGTTTAAAGTATTGTAATGGAGAACCATTTGATGATGGAAGAGTGGGAATACAAGGTTCGGCCAAGTATAGGGCCGAACCCCATAAAATGACAAATTCTAAGATGATGATGTTCGGCCATGTGCATGGCCGACCCCACATGATGTGGATGGGTCTTAGATGTGAATGAATAAGTAAATGATAGTATGATTTACTAATTGTTATGGACAAGGTACAGAAAGTTGAACGACGTGCGAGTCGTGACAGGGTGACGCTAAAGAAAGATCAAGTACTAAAGTGAATCTTCAGTAGGTTTCCTACCTACTTGTAACCACATTTACACCTGTTTTCATGAAGGGTTTTATGAGATATTGACATACTATTACTTACCATATTTTGAATGATGAATTATGCATTTACAACTGACATACAAAGCATTGGCATCTCATGCATGGACATGGGATGATGACTGAGGATATACTGTGTTGCAATTATGAGTTACCATCCTCCTTAGGCGATGAGAGTCCCGCCAGGAGGAGTAACATGATGATCATAGTCACATTGGTCTCCTTAGGCGATGAGAGTCCTGCCAGGAGGACTAATATGTGATATGAATCAACTCAATGATGAAGCGTCTTTCCACAGGTAACGAGGTTTAGTGTGAATTACCTTATCATGTGAGACCCAGATGGAAGTGTATCGTGATTTACCTTCACGGTGAGAGTCCCGTCAAGTGATGACTATGTATGTGTGATGGGGTGGGGCTCATTACAATTGCATACATACATAGCATGGTTTTATATGTTTTTGATGATCATGTAATATGATATATATGCATGTTTTATATGCTAACCATGTGGTAGCCCTGATTCGGGAACCTACTGGGTGCATTGATCTAACGCCCTAATCTATCCTTAGAGGATAATGCAGGTACAAGGAAAGGGAAAGAAAAGATCGATGACCGGGAGGGGAGCGAAGCCTAAGCGCTTGATTGTTGAACTGGACTTCTTTATTACTGTCATTTGAATTATAGTTTGTGGACATGTAATAAGTTAATACTTTGCTATGGTTTGATTAGGTTAGTAACTATGGATGGTGGTTTTATCTTAATTAATATTTGAGACTGTTACTTGCTATCTAGTCATTCTATTCCGCAAATAGTCAAGTTTATTCCGCAAGTTGTTGTTAGTTCCATGTGTGATTTATTATCATGGTCCAGTCCATGTACACATGGGTGGCCAGTTAAGGTTCAGACTTGAGTAGTCTGAACTTAACTCGCGTCGTGGCGCCCCCGCTCTCTTTCACTCTGTGTTTCTTTCAAAAGAAATTTTCAAACTCTGATTTTCGGAAGGGTGGGAAAGGGCGGGGCGTTACAGTTGGTATTAGAGCGAAACGGGAGTTGAATCATCGAAGTAAGATTAAGACGGTTTCATGTCTCACTGACGGATGAGAATCCCAACTGACCGACTTTTCGGAGTCCGCTGACTGGGGGCCAGATTAATTTACTTCGAGTGACTCAGACTGAACAATCAATCTGAGAACGACAATAAAAGTTTGCAAAGTAAAGTACAGTCATCATAACTGGGCATATCAAACATAGCAAAGTAGGATGTACTCCCCTGATATCCCCCATTGAGAAACAAACAACAGGAATTTAGAGATTTCCCCAGAAACGAAAGAAACAAAGAGGGATGATTTGGTAATCTTCCCAAACAAAGAACATGATATTATGCATGATCAAATTCCCCTGAAAACCAAGAGTGGTTTATTTAGAATTGTTGTTGAATTTTCTTGTGTTCTACTAATATGATACAGATATGTCGAGTAACGTGGAGTACTCGGAGTGGTACAGCGGAACCCCTAGCAATCCCATAGATTTGGTGTCTGCTTCCAACGACACCAACGTGGAAGCTAACGTGAACTTTCAAGAGGGCCCTCCCGAGGAGGAGGAATGGAACTTAGCACCATTGGAGGAGGTGAACCTAGCACCATTACCGGAGTATCTTATGGAAGATATTCCTTGGTTAATGGGACCTCCTGAGGAAGAAGAAGAGGATCTAGCACCTTTTCTGGACGATCCTATAGCAGATGTTCCTATAATCTTGGAATCGCTTGGGGAGATAGATCCCTACGATACATGTGAGTTGTGCAATCAAGACGGGCACAACTGTATGTATTGTCTTCACCCTTTAGGCATTGTTTGCCCGTTCTGTGGACTGAATGGGCATGGAGAGGCGAGGACTAATTGTCCTTATATTGGAGGACCTGGATTAATACCCTGCACGACATGAGAAGTACTGGGGCACACGGCGATGACGTGTCCTGATAACCGTTTCAAGTTCGCTGATGATGCGGGATCTTCTACGGAAGACTAGGCTAGGAAGTAATATGAAAGGGTATTAAAAAGAGGGTTATTTTGTAAGGGTGCATTTTGTTCTTATTAGGGTCTTGTTTAACCCTATCCGCCCTTGTACAAAAAATGAATTATGAATTAATATAAAGTATGCGATTATATGATTTTTATGAGGATTTATGGCATTTAATGCATATTGTTGATGGAAACTAAGTCTATGATGTTTCCATGAATTAGGAAGAAATGGTGCCACAGAAAAAGGTTATAAAGAATCCGAAGGGAAAGGAAAAAGTTTTGCAAATCGAATTAACTGAAGGGACTTCAAAAATGAAGACCCGTCACGACGGTAAAAAGAAGGATGAGGTGTTCATAATCACACCAGAAGGGAAAGTGGTACCTCAACGCAAGAAGGTTGTACAAAAGAAGGTGCAATCGGTACATGATCGGGAGCAGTCAGTTCATGATGAGGAAAGATCCGTTCATGAAAGATCACGTAATGAGGAAGAATCACATCATTCTCGGCAGGAAGAGGAAGGTAATGACTCTTCAGATCAACGGGAGGAAGAAGGAAACAGCAACAGCAACGTGACTATACCACATGTACCGCATCAGCTACAGAGCTTGGTACAGGCTGTAGTCACTTCTGTCCTCCAACAACATATGAACGGAGGTGGAAACATGAGTGAAACTAATGATCGGAACATGGTCAGAGATTTTCAACAACAGCGCCCACCTTACTTCTGTAACGCCCGCCCCTTTTTCACTCGTTTTTCGAAAATCAGAGTCTATTTTTTTTTTTGAAATGGAGAGTGAGAGAGGGCGCGGACGTCACGACGCGAGTTAAGTCCGAGTTTCTAAAGCCCGACCCTTAACTGGCCAACTCCACGCGTGCGCGGAACTAAGTCCACGGGAACGGTTCACGGGTAGAAAGTAAGCTCGCGGAAACTAACTGGATGCGGAACATGATAATAGAGTCTATCCTACTGGTTTTTAGATAGAAGGGAAGATACAACATTAAATTACCAAAATACCCCTATGTTCACATTTATGCCTCAAAACGATATTGTCCATAATGCAGTCCAAACCATAGTAAGAAATATAAATTATACAGTCCGACGAGCTAAGCTACTTTAAATTACATCTCCAAAATGAAACTGAAATAAAACTAAATATCTGCTTCCCAAGCTCCTAAGCTTGGCTCACGGCGTGTCCACCGTTTCCGCCATCTCCTGCGTCACGAGCTAGGGTAGAAGTAGGGCATTAGTCAATGCGCCCAGTAGGACTCCGAGTAGGGCTAGCACATGGGTTAGTGATAACATGCATACCGACAATAATATAATAAACATATGATGAATGCCATGCCATGGGTGCCTATGTCATGTGTCCCACCCATCCACCGTATCATCATAAAATATTGTATCCCCCTTGACGGCAAAGCCTCGTCAAGGTGTCCCCATGTTTGCTTCTCGGTCGCCCCGGCGGAGCATGGACTCCGGTTATAGCCCCTCGGGCTATCCCCATGTTTGCTTCTCAGTCGCCTAGACGGAGCATGGACTCCAGTCTCATTATTTTCCCGCCCACGCCATGCATGAGATGTAAGTGCATTATGCTATGTAATATACATATATATGTCATAAACTTAATATACCATACATAGCCATATAATGCATAACATTAAAAATATAAACCGTAGTATGAATATATAATTCATAAATCAAAAACCCATCATAACACAAATCACATAATTATCAAAATAGATTAAAATAACCATCACATATCCACGGTTTACAAAGAGGTGGGAATCCTACCGAATACCGCTTAACGTCCTGTTACGTTTCCGTTCGATAAACCGGTCGCCGATCACGCACCGTTTTGCGACGTCCCGATACCTTATTACACATTTACAGAATTAGTCCGTATTTTGTTTCATGATTAAATCCATAACTGATTACAACCTTAGATTCCTAATTACGTTACACGTTTATCAAAATCAGCCCCTAACTTAGCCACATTTCCCATTGGCTTAACCATGTGCATAATTCCCATTTTGCCCATTTTAAATATTCCGATTTGCGAGCCTAAAACGTAGCAACTATCCGTTTCATTTATTCATTCATAATGTGCCCATTTTCATATCTAACCTACAAAGGGTGCGGCCATGTACCATGGCCGAACCCATGGGTCCTCAATGTGGCTAATAATTACCATTTTGCCACTCTCTCTTCCATGTTTAATCATTCACCCATTCATGTATATTTTAAGTCTAAAAATTCATCCATAACTTAGATCCATTAGGGATTCATTAACCATGACCTAACATGCAACAAAATCAGCCACCTAATAAAATTTGAAATCGTTTAATCTCATACGTCGTTCCATATTTGGCCCAAAATGTGGCCCATAAAGGGGGTCATGGGTTCGGCCATACACCATGGCCGAACCCATGATGTCCATTTTCTAATTTCTTGGGTCCATCTTGCCTCATTTAATCCTATCACAATTGAATTTAAATCATTCATTGAACTTCCCATTTTCATCTCATTTAAAGTATTACCTACTATACTTACAAATCCATTTAAATTTTTTTCATCCATCTCCATCATTTTCCATTCATTAAAATCACTAATCACCACCATAGGGTTCGGCCATACACCATGGCCGAGCCCATGGCTCATGGTCCATCTTATCCATGCCATTTTTAAAACCAAAATACCTATTTACATTCCTCATGGTTTTCTCATTAAAACTCCTTAAAAATCACCAACTTTTTAATCACTTAAAAAAAACTCAACATCATTAACCCTTCTCCATAATTTTAGACCTCAAACCCTAATTAAAAATCATCCATCATTTACCATGGGGTTCGGCCATGCTACATGGCCGAACCCTATGGCACATCATTTCATTAAAATTTCTATTTTTCCATGCAAAATCCATTCATTTTATTTTTTCCTTAAACCATCTCTTCCATCTCATCCATTTCTTATCCTACCGTTTGATGGATCTTAGATCCATGGCCCACAACATTTTTTTTGGCCATATTTAGTCTAAGAAATGGATTCCATATCTTATCTTTAAAAAAAATATATAAACTCTTGTTTTAAGAATTCTTACCACCCGACGACTCCTGCGGTCCTTCTTTGCTTCTCCTCTTGCTCTCCTTAGCCTTCTCTTCTCTTCTTCTCCTTGATGTACGGTCAAGATGAGCTTGATCAAATGGTGAGGCCCTCTAAGCTTAGGATCGGCCAAGATTGAGTGGGTTTGCTTGAGAGAGAGAGAGAGAGGAGTAGGGGATAGAAAATGTCTAGCTTCCTTGGTCTTGAAGTGATAATGGTTTGGCCAAGCTTAATCTTTCTTTCCTTCTCTTGTTCTTCTCTTCTAAATTTTTTCTTTTCTTATTTTCTCTTGGTGTAGGACGGTGGAGAGGTGGTGAGAATGAGAGAGTGAAAATGAGAGGGATGAGATGGAAAACCCATCTCATTTCTTTGGTCTTACTTGGACCATGCTCCTCCATGATGGCCTCACCAACCAAGCATGGGCTAGCTTGACTTTGGTGGTGGTGGTTGAGACAAAACCACCACTAGCCAATGGTTTTGGGTGTTTGAATTTGGTGGTTTGGTCTTCCCATGTTGACCCCTTGACCAACATATGGCTAGGTATGGGTCACCATACTTTGGGTGGTCGTGGTTGAGATGAAACCACCACCCAAGACCATGGTATTTTTCTTGTTTTTCTTAGGTGGTTTCAATGAGATGAAACCACCATTGACTTGTCCCCTTTTGACTTGTCTATGTTGACCCTAATTGACCAACCTAATTACTTAAATTAAATCCTCACTTAGGTTAATTAATTCCCATCCAATTTTAATTTCATAAAATCTATCTAAGAAATCTACCCATGGTTGACCAAGTCAACCACGGTGGACGGCCCCCACCAACCTACCCCACCCACCACCTCACTTGATGAGGTGGAGGCGGGCCCCACTTGGCCATGTCACTTTTATTCCATTAATTTTAACTTAGATAATTTTACACTAATTTTAATCAATTTAATTCTCCTTAATCCACCTTAGTCCTCTTAAATTTATCCATGGTTGACCAAGTCAACCATGATGATGGTCATGCCATTTCATTTCATTACTAACTTAGAGGGTTTAATTCCAATTCACCCTTTTTGCATCAATTGGGCCACCATTGGGCCCACGGCCCAACCAAATTATTTTCTACCCCTTTACCTTAGAGTTTGGACCAATTTTGATCCATTTTGTCCCACATGGTGATTGGGCCCACTTTGACCATCGTTGACCCTTCCGACGAATTCCATTCACTCTATGGTTCATTGGGTCCTGCTTGGGCCTTTGTCCCAAAATTTGATCCATTTGGCATTCCATCACATCAAAATTCAAATTAAAGTAAATAAATGCCAAATATATATTGATTTAAAATTTCGGGCTATTACAACTTCAAGGGCAGAGAAGGACCTATCGGAGCGGAGAACTGGTTGGAAAAGATTTCCCACATACTAACTCTTTTGAATATCACGAGTCATGCTCACAAAATTCTATTGGCCACGTCATAGCTGATAGATGACGCTGCCAAATGGTGGAAAGTAGTGGAGAAACAGCAGGCACTTCTGCCAGAAGGAGAAAGAATTGCTATGACCTGGGAGCAATTCTCACCGACATTCTTAGAGCGCTATTTCCCGGAGGAAGAGAGGGAACGTCAGATTCAGGCCTTTATGACATTAGTGCAAGGCTCGATGACGGTGGCTGAGTATCACCAAGAATTTCTCGGCTTGTCAATTTATGCTTTCTATGTTGTGGACACGGAATATCGGAGGGCTCGCAAGTTCGAGCGTGGGTTATGGCCAAACATTAGGGCCAGGGTAACCGTGTTCAAAGCAGCCACGCTGGCGGAAGTGGTCAGCAGGGCTACCATTGTGGAACAAGAATTGGCGGAATTTACAAGAGTGGACAACCCCCGAGCGCCGAGTGGGAGGGATGTGTATCAACCCAACAAGAAGTTCAGATCGAACTTCAGCAGACCCTCGCCGTCTGTTGGATCTAGTGCGGGCTTTCGCCCCAACCAGCCCACTCAATCTGTAGCAGTCACTCAAGCATCTAGAGGAGTGAACACCTGCTTTCACTGTGATCAACCTGGTCACTACAAAAAGGACTGCCCAAAACTCAACAGGCTGTCATACTCCAGAGAATCATTTCGTCCGCCAGCTAGACCGGTAAACTCCAGAGGAGGCAGAATGCAAAGTCGGGGAGGTCGAGGGTCTAACCCTACTGGAGCTGGACGATTATTTACTCTAACTTCTCCAGAAGAAGAGGACCATGCTGTGATACAAGGTATGGCAGTAGTGAGTAGTTCTTATGTGTTGAGCACTGAAAATTACCATTTTACCCTTTAATTTTTTATTAGTTAGCCTTTGATTTGTGAATATTAGATGCGTTTAATAGAGTTTTCAAGTTTTGCAGTGTATTTGTGAGAATAAAAGAAAAATGAATTAAAATGGAGAAAAGTGGGCCATAGTCCTATTTTTTGAAAGTTTATAATTTTTACCACCTAATTTGATTTGGAATTATTGTAAATTATTATAATTCAAATCCGGATATGAGAGTTTGAATTATAATAATATTTTTTAGACTATGTTACATTGTAAAGGTGGTAGAAATTTATAAACACACAAATGAACCCACTGTTCAAATCTGAAGCCTGAAGACAAAGTCTGCAATTGGAAGTCAATGAGCCAAAGTCCACCAATATTCCGGGCCAGATAAAAGTCCAAGTATGGGATCCAAGTCCAAAAGATCAAGCGGGACCAGTGAATTTCGTTTGAATGATGGTGTCTTATCTGCAAAATTCGGCGTTTGAAAAAGACAGTGGATTTTTATAAAAGATAGTGGATTTGAATAAAAGACAGGGATAAAGATAAAAGAGTTTGAACCGAAGGAGAGATAAGAAAGAGAGGGATAAGGAGGAACAAAGATAAGGAGATAAAGGAGTTAACCGATCTCTACAAAGAGAAATTTTAAATTTGAATGGATCCCTTATCTTGGTTGAATTTGAAGAGTCCCTTATCTCATCTCTTCTCACTCCTATAAATTGATGGCTTTGGGTCCATTTAAAGTTGAACCGGGCAAGACATTGAAGGCTGAAATTGGACGGCGAAAGACAGGAGAAAAATAAATAATTTCTTGTAAGTTATTTTATTTTATTTTTATTTAAAGTCCAAAAGATTTGTAATTCATTTCCAATTTATTAATAAAAATTCATGGCAGTTGTTTAGATTTATGGTGATCCCAGTTATTAAAATATTTAATAATGATGATTTGTATTCTATTTTTGATTCTTTTTATGAACTTTATGTAAGAAAAAAAATATTTTTAGAATTTTTTTTCAAGGAAAGTAGAACCCCTATTAGGATCAGTGGGACTTGCCGTCTTTCCAATCTAAGGTTCTTATCAAGAACAGTTGTTTTAGATTTGGGGAAACACAAGTATAAAACCCGCTCAAGCCTAAGGCTTGAATTGGAAAAAAAATCTGATTTAAAGGATGACATAAAAATTCTAATTAGAACTTTAATAGAAAATAAATTTGAATTATATTTTATAACTCTAGAACATTTCATAGTCTAGGCCGTGATTTTATTATTTTTAAATTGGATAACATGGCACGTCGATGTTTGACCGGATTCCATTATATATTATGTAAAAAAAATTATTTTATTTATTTATTTTTCTTTTTCTCAAAAATTCATCAAAACTATTCATTATTCTAAATTAAGATTATAACTAAATGTTTTAGAAAATTATTTCCTTAAATCACATCATTTTTAAATAGTGCGATTTTTTTTATTTCGTACATATATTTTGTAGATTTCCCTTGGGTACGACCTCGCACTCATACTCTATACTATAAACCGGTTCGTACGCTTGCGAGTAATTTAAAATTCACATCAAGTTTTTGGCGCCGTTGCCGGGGAAATCTCGAAATAAAATTATGTGCTATTAAATTATGTGATTTTTGAAAATAAATCTAATACTGCAGATATGTCTTAATTTAGAATTTCATCTAACTTAGAATTTTTTTTTAATTAAATAAAAAAAAAATTTAAAAATTTTAAAAAAAATTTAAAAAAATTTAAAAAAAAAACTAAATTTTATTTTTTTGAAATAAAGTTTGACTTGATTTAATTTTTTTTTTTTTTCCTTCCATTAGTTGTAATTTTAGAAGAAGTGCACTTAGATTAGTATTATTTATTTATTTATTTATTTATTTTTTATTTATTTGAGTCAGAATCTTCACCAAAGCTTGTATTGTCTATTTTGTAGGAATTTTAATTATGTCGCGCTTAAAAATCAATGGAGATATGCACAACACGCTAAGGAGCTTTAAATTGCGCGCTTGAAAAAAAAAATTGCTGAAAATACGCATGAAAGGCTAAGGTAAGTTTTTAATTTTTTTTATTTTATTTTATATATATCATGCATTCATATAGATTTATTTAAGGTGTTCTTTATTATTGTTTGCATTTAATCTATCCATGCATTTAGGTTGTTAGTATTCATGCATTAGTTTAGATTGTTTTATTAATGTTTGCATATTTGTATGAATGTTGTATGATAATTTAGGACTGCATTTTCACAATATTTAGAAAAATAAGATTAGTAAAATTGGTTCATGCATTTTCGTAATAAAATCAATTAAGGAACCGTTAGGCTAGATTTTAGGGTTTCATGCTCAATAGGAACCTTCTCAATCTAAATTAATTTTTGTAACCGGTGAATATTTTTTCTTCAATCATGGTGTCGAGGATTAGTTCTGTCACCAAGGTGTAAAGAGCCTAAGGATAAGTGGAAACTTAAGAAGATGCCGTGTGCTCCTCCACTTACCTGGGAACTTACCTGGCCATGATTGTGGTTAAACTCTCATCGGAGACTTAGATTATTTGGAAAGAAAAGTAGGAGCCAGTCTAGAGACCTATGTTAGTTTAGGTTTTTATTTTTAGTTTTAGGTCATTTATTTTGTTTGAATTTGTTTTGGTCTTGTTTTGTCCTTGTTGGTGAAAATGAGTGTTTGGAGACGTCATTCGACAAAGCGATTGGTTAGAATTGAGTCCCCAAATTGTGAACATCCAGTCAGTCATCAATCCATTATTGGCGACAGTAGGATTTGTGGGGTCATGGTAATTTCAACGTTAGAACCTACATGAGAACCCAATCGTTGTAACCATGGTGAGGAGAGTCTGACCATTATACCATTTCTTCCCTACATAGAGCCACCCAAGTCACCTAAATCACCATAATCACCATCTTAGGTCAATTGTTGTGTCCGTCAGTCTAGAGTCAGTCTAGTTTAGAATTCTTGTTTTAGGTCCATTATGAGTGAACCGTTTTAAATACAATTGAACCTTAATTAACACTGTTCCAAAAAATTCTAATTTGCACATGATCACTGTGAATTAATGAATATTGAGGACAATGTCAAATTTAAGTTTGAAGTATCAAAATGGGATACACTAGTTGAGTCCAAAAAAAAAAAAATTTGAGTCCACTAAAAGTTTTTGTGAGTCAAAAATAAAAAAATAAAAATAAAAAAATCAAGGAAAGAGTAAGTGAACACTGAGACTACCCCTTGTGAAAAAAAAAAATTGTTGAGTTTAAGTGATTTTTCAGCATTAATAGGTAAATAAAAATTTTCATATCATACTTTTTCGATAAGATTTTTATAGGATTTATATTCGGAATAAATTTACACAGCCATATTTAAATTGAGTTAGAAAAGAAAAATTTTCATGAGTCTAGTATTAAACAAAGGAATACTAGTGGAGACTTAACCCAGTAAGCTTTAGAGCCTTTCAATTTTTCTGAGGGATTTAAGTCAATTCATTTTTCTTTCTAAAGTGCATCAAGTCGTTGTGGATCTCATCATTCTTCAATTTTGGTCATATTACTGAGAATGCCATTAAAATTGAGTTAGTACATTTGAAATTTTTTAGACTTTATTTAAAACAAGGAAATCACTATATGAAACTTAGGATATGATATAGGCCATTTTTGGATCGTTTGAGCCTTCATGCCTACCTATCTTTGGTCAAAATTTATCCTGATAGTTCCCAGTTGAGCCTTTAAGTTAGCATGTTTTCTTGATCAGCCATATTTACCAAACCCAACTCCGATTTTGGAGTTTGAGCCTCATTAAAAATATATCTTGATCTATTCATAAAAAAGGTTAGAGATGACAAATATTGGGATGATACAAAAAAAAAAAAAAAAAAAAAAAAAAAAAAAAAAAAAAGGGCACAAGAAAGTAAAAGAGAAAACAGCACAAAAAGAAAGGGACATCCTGACATCAAAATAAGGATATGAAAAAGAAAAAAAAAAGATAAATTTTTTGAAAAGTGCTGAAAAAAAAAAAAAAAAAAAATAGAGGAAGAAATATCTCGTTGTATATCTTAAAGACCTCTAACCTTTTGATCAAAATATTTATTCTTAGAGTCTTATTATCCTTCTTTGATTTGACCCGATCCCAAGCCATGTTTCGTCCTATTAAAAGTCCTATTGATCTTAAGTTGAAATATGGTATTTCATGTGGAGAATAGAGGAAGAAAAATGATAATGTATAACTCAACGTTCTCAGAAAAGTGGCGTCTATTCATGAGATCCAACAATTATTTTCTTTGTCATGTACCGTTTTTCTAATACATATGTGAGAAATTTTGAATTTGAATAAACAAACTCCGCTCACATATACGTTTGAGAGAAAATAACCCAACCTCTGAGCGTTAATCTTTCTGAGAGATATCCAGTGAGGTTTGAAGTCAAAGCGTATTTTCCGATGTTGGGTACGAAACTTGTGTCTATTTGGAAAAGAAAACTAAATTTAATATTGGCTAAGCACACACTACACTCCGAATATAAGTCTTATAAAATAAATTTTGGAATCGTATGATGTCTAAATCTTTATGAACTTGTTTTTGCTGAATCTGAAACTAAGACTATACAAAATTGATGTTTGTGGGTGTCATCACTGAAAACCTTCACGAGACTATAACTCGTCCACTAGGGGTAACCTGGGGGTTTAAAGGCTTGTTGCATACGCTAAATGCAATCGAGAGTGCCAGCGAAAGTGGTATAAATTAGAATTTGAATGTCTAGTTTTTAATTTTTGTTTTGCTCGAGGACTAGCAAAATCTAAGTTTGGGGGTATTTGTTGAGCACTGAAAATTACCATTTTACCCTTTAATTTTTTATTAGTTAGCCTTTGATTTGTGAATATTAGATGCGTTTAATAGAGTTTTCAAGTTTTGCAGTGTATTTGTGAGAATAAAAGAAAAATGAATTAAAATGGAGAAAAGTGGGCCATAGTCCTATTTTTTGAAAGTTTATAATTTTTACCACCTAATTTGATTTGGAATTATTGTAAATTATTATAATTCAAATCCGGATATGAGAGTTTGAATTATAATAATATTTTTTAGACTATGTTACATTGTAAAGGTGGTAGAAATTTATAAACACACAAATGAACCCACTGTTCAAATCTGAAGCCTGAAGACAAAGTCTGCAATTGGAAGTCAATGAGCCAAAGTCCACCAATATTCCGGGCCAGATAAAAGTCCAAGTATGGGATCCAAGTCCAAAAGATCAAGCGGGACCAGTGAATTTCGTTTGAATGATGGTGTCTTATCTGCAAAATTCGGCGTTTGAAAAAGACAGTGGATTTTTATAAAAGATAGTGGATTTGAATAAAAGACAGGGATAAAGATAAAAGAGTTTGAACCGAAGGAGAGATAAGAAAGAGAGGGATAAGGAGGAACAAAGATAAGGAGATAAAGGAGTTAACCGATCTCTACAAAGAGAAATTTTAAATTTGAATGGATCCCTTATCTTGGTTGAATTTGAAGAGTCCCTTATCTCATCTCTTCTCACTCCTATAAATTGATGGCTTTGGGTCCATTTAAAGTTGAACCGGGCAAGACATTGAAGGCTGAAATTGGACGGCGAAAGACAGGAGAAAAATAAATAATTTCTTGTAAGTTATTTTATTTTATTTTTATTTAAAGTCCAAAAGATTTGTAATTCATTTCCAATTTATTAATAAAAATTCATGGCAGTTGTTTAGATTTATGGTGATCCCAGTTATTAAAATATTTAATAATGATGATTTGTATTCTATTTTTGATTCTTTTTATGAACTTTATGTAAGAAAAAAAATATTTTTAGAATTTTTTTTCAAGGAAAGTAGAACCCCTATTAGGATCAGTGGGACTTGCCGTCTTTCCAATCTAAGGTTCTTATCAAGAACAGTTGTTTTAGATTTGGGGAAACACAAGTATAAAACCCGCTCAAGCCTAAGGCTTGAATTGGAAAAAAAATCTGATTTAAAGGATGACATAAAAATTCTAATTAGAACTTTAATAGAAAATAAATTTGAATTATATTTTATAACTCTAGAACATTTCATAGTCTAGGCCGTGATTTTATTATTTTTAAATTGGATAACATGGCACGTCGATGTTTGACCGGATTCCATTATATATTATGTAAAAAAAATTATTTTATTTATTTATTTTTCTTTTTCTCAAAAATTCATCAAAACTATTCATTATTCTAAATTAAGATTATAACTAAATGTTTTAGAAAATTATTTCCTTAAATCACATCATTTTTAAATAGTGCGATTTTTTTTATTTCGTACATATATTTTGTAGATTTCCCTTGGGTACGACCTCGCACTCATACTCTATACTATAAACCGGTTCGTACGCTTGCGAGTAATTTAAAATTCACATCATTATGCATGTGCAGTATTCGATTCTGGAGCATCACACTCCTTCATAGCTGCATCATTTATTACTGCTACCGATACATTAGTTCAAAGATTAGCCACAACACTTACGATTGTATCCCCTGTCGGAGATTCGACATTGTGACTTATATGTACTGCGGTTAACACTAAATTAGCTGGACTCAGATTTGAGTTCAATTATCTGGTGCATGATATGTCTGAGTATGACATAATATTCGGCATGGATTGGTTGACTAAGTTTCACGCCAACATCGACTGCTATCGCTGAAGAGTGACATTTTGGTCACCCGAGGGCAAGCAATACGTAGTTCGTGCAGATAAGCAGAGTGGATTGCAGGAAGGGTTAAACCATGTAATATTGAATAATATCACCATAAATAAAGCTCCAGTTACTGAACTTCCAGCAATTGTACAAGAATTTGTGGATGTATTCCCAAAGGAACTCCCTAGTTTACCACCTATGAGGGAGATTAACTTTGAAATCATGTTGTACCCTGGCACAGCACCAGTGTCGTTACCACACTATCGGATGGCACGAGCAGAGATGTCGGAGCTAAAGAAGCAGATTGATGAACTGCTTAGGCTGGGTTGCATCCAGAACAGTACATCATCATGGGGAGTACCAGTGCTGTTCGTGAAGAAGAAGGACGGTTCACTACGGATGTGCGTGGACTACCGGAAGCTGAATCAGCTAACAGTCTGGAACAAGTACCCTCTACCCAGGATCGATGATTTATTCGATCAATTGAAGGGTTCCAGCCATTTTTCAAAGAACGATTTGATGTCTGGTTATCATCAAATACGGGTTAGGGAGGAAGATATAGAGAAGACAGCCTTCCGGACGTGGTATGGACTATATGAGTTTGTAGTCATACCATTTGGACTCACAAATGCACCGGCGGTGTTCATGGATTTAATGAACAGAATCTTCCGTCCCTATTTGGATCAATTTGTAATCGTATTCATTGATGATATCTTGATCTAGTCTAAGAGTCAGGAGGAACATGCAGAGCATTTACGTATAGTCCTGAATACTTTGAGGCAGAATAAGCTATATGCCAAGGCCAATAAATGTGAATTTTGTAACGCCCGCCCCTTTTCACCATAATCAGAGTCTAATTTTTTTTTTTTTTAAAGTGACAAAGGGCGCGGACGTCACGACGCGAGTTAAGTCCGAGCTTCTAAAGCCCGGCCCTTAACTGGCCAACCCTACATGTGCGTGGAATGAAGTCCACGGAGAACAGTTCACACGTAGAAGTAAGCATCGGGGAACACTTAAACCAATTGCGGAAAATTATAAAAGAGTCTAACCTACAAATTCTTAGATAGCAGGGAAGATACATTCATTGAATTTCTAACATACCTTAACTGATAATGTCCAAAATAACATCCAAACATTGCAAGTAAGTTAAATTATTACATTCCGACAAACTAAATTACTCAATTTACATTTTCCCAAAATAACATCAGTAAACTATCTAGCACGCCTTCCCAAGCTCCTCAGCTTGGCTCCCGTCTCGTCCTTCGCTTCCGGCATCTCCTGTGTCATCAGCTAGGGTAGAAGTAGGGCGTTAGACCACGCGCCCAGTAGGACTCCGAGTAGGGCTAACACATGGATTAGTGATAACAAAACATATAGATAATACATAACGAAGACCATAAAATGAATGCTATGCCATGGGTGTCTGTGTTATGAATCCCACCCATCATCCATACCATCATGCTGTCATATCCCCCTTGACAGCAAAACCTCGTCAAGATACAAACAATCACAAATTATCCCCCTGGACTGCAAAACCTCGTCCAGATATAAAACAACCACAAATCATTCCCCCGGACGACAAAACCTCGTCCAGATATAAAACAATCACAAATCATCCCCCTGGACAGCAAAACCTCGTCCAGATATAAAATAATCACAAATCCTCCCCCTTGATGGAAGAACCATCATCAAGGTATCATAATTACATACAACATCCCTAATACATCAAACACATCAAAATATCTCCATGTCTGTTTATCGGTCGCCCCGACGGAGCATGGACTCTGGTTTCATTTCATCCTTCCCCTGTCATATCCCTCCCATGCCATACATGAGATGTAGATGTCATATGCCATGTAATGAATATAATAACAAACCATGACATTTAAAGAAAATCCCATCAATAAAACATCTAACTTGATTACCCAAAATAGATCAAGGAAAGCCTCAATAATCACATCATAGCATTAAAACCCATGTTAAACCAATCATATGCTTACCGGAATGAATCAAGTAAAAACCCCTACATAATACATAATTCAAAACCAATCTTAAAACATACCATATAATTTCCAAAATAATTCAAGGAAACCATCACTCAATCCATGGCTTACAAAAAGGTTAGAATCCTACAGAATACCGACTCACAGCTTCGTTTCGTTTTCGTCCGATAGTCCGACTACCGTCACGCGTACTGCCCGCGATATCCAATACCTTATTAAATTTCCAAATCAGTTCAAGTTTTAACCACTTCTAAGCCCATATGAAAAACCGGTCACTATTTAGGTTTTGTGGGTCCCATGTCATCTATTAAACCTTTTAATCCCATAAGTCTTAAAATTCGGCCACCCTAGGCTTTATTAATCACTTATAAGGTTATTACATTAGATCCCCTAAGTCCATTGTAACGCCCTCCCCTTTTCACTGAAAATCAGAGCCTATTTTTTTTTTTTTAAAAGTGACAAAAGGCACGGACGTCACGACGCGAGTTAAGTTCCGAGCTTCTAAAGCCCAGCCTTTAACTGGCCAACCCTACGCGTGCGTGGAACGTAAGTCCACGAGTACGGTTCACGCATAGAAAGTAAGCTCGTGGAACATAAAAATAACTGCGGATGATAATAGAACTATCCTACCAGTTCTTCAGATAGCAGGGAAGAAATACCCAATTAATTACGAAAATGCCATTATATTGTATTATCCAAAATAATACCTAAACATAGCAAACTACCTAAATTATTACATTTCCGACAAGCTAACTATACAAATACATATTTTCTAAAATAAACGTAAACAAAATAATTAATCCGCCTCCCCAAGCTCCTAAGCTTGGCTTCCGTCTCACCCTTCCGGTCCGCCATCCCCTACATCATCAGCTAGAGTAGAAGTAGGGCATTAGAACACGCGCCCAGTAGGATTCCGAGTAGGGCTAGCACATGGGTTAGTAATAACCATATACAGATAATAACACAGTGAAATCTATAAACCACCATATACTAAAAATTAAATGATATGCCATGGGTGTCAATGTTATGAATCCCACCCATCATTCCTGCCATATACTGTCTTATCCCTCTTCACGGAAAAACCTCGTCAAGATATGTCCAACCACAAAATATCCCCCTTGACAGCAAAGCCTCATCAAGGTGTCCCCATGCCTGTCCTCGGTCGCCCCGACGGAGCATGGACTCCGGTTTGTTTATTTTTTTCCGCCCATGCCATGCATGAGATGTAATGCATTATGCTATGTAATATGTATATCTCATACCCTTAATATACCATACATAGCCTTACCATATAATGCATAATCTTAAAAATAATAAACCATAGTATTAAACATAATGTCCATAATCATAGAACAACTTTTTTTTTTTTTAAGATCAATCCCAAAATCAACCAAAATAAGATAAATATACCATTACACATCCAAGGCTTACAAGTAGGTAGAAATCCTACCGATTACCGACTCGCGTCCTTTTCCCGTATTCGTTCGACAATCCAGCTACCGACTCGCGTACCGCTCGTGCTATCCGACACCTTATTAAATTACCACATTAGTCCATATTTTACCATTTCCAAGCCCATAAATCATATCTTAGTGGGTTTTCTTCAATTTAGCCAATAATTACCATTTTTGCCACTACCCCTTCACATGATTAGGTACTCATTTATCTAGGTATGATTAAGTCCAAACTTGATCCACCACTTAGGTCCTTAACTTAGGTCCATTAATGATTCATTGACCATGACCTAACATCCCTAAATCATCCACTTAATTTAATCAAATTTTCCATCATCTAGATACAAGCATGGACCCAACCTTAGCACATACAGTACCTTACAAAATGGGTCATGAGTTCGGCCACACACCGTGGCCGAATCCATGATGTCTTGTTCCCCATTTTCCTTGGATCCTTTAGCACATTTTAGATCTACCACAAGTTCTCCCATGAGAGGTCTACATCATGCATTTAAATCACTATTTTAAGGTATCATTACATATTTTGGGTCCATCAACACTACTAACATTTTCCCATTTATTTCTCCATAAATCACAACCATTACATCCACCATTGTTCACCATAGGGTTCGGCCATACACCATGGCCGAACCCATGGTTCATGATTCATCACTCCTTACTCCAAAATATCTCCATTCGCCAAAATATTAAATCCATTACTCTTCCCATTTTTCCATGACTTTAACCTTAAAAACCCTAATTAACTTCACACACACAACAACCTAGGGTTCGTCCATACACCATGGCCGAACCCATGGTTCATAATTTATTCTCTTTTATGTCTTCCAATGCCATAAAATCCTTTTACATTTTCATCATAAAACCATTTTAAACATTACTCCCATGCGTTCATTAAAACCCTAAATGCATTAATCAAAAACCTCCATTGCCTTCCATCCTTTAAACCCTAACCAATTTCATCAAAACCTAATCACCCACCATGGGGTTCGGCCATGCTACATGGCCGAACCCTATGGCCCATGATTCTTATTCCAAGCACCCCATTCCATACTCAATTCCATAATTTATACAATGCACATACTACATTTATTTATTTCTTTCCCAAACCCTAATTTTTTCTCCATTAGAGTTTTACCCACTTTCCATTCCTTCCATTTGATGGATTTAAAATCCATAGCATAAAATTATCTATCCACCATTAAATTTCACAAAAAGAAGCCCTAAATCTTAAACCCTAAAATCCAAAATTTCTTGTTTAAAAAAATACTCACTATCCGACGTCTCCTCCGATTTCCGCCGCTCCCGTCGATCTCCGTAGCCTCGTCTCTCCTTCCTCTTGATCTTTGATAGGTCAAGTTCTTTGATCAAGGGTGGTAACTCCCAACCTTAAAATCGGCCATGTTAGGTTTGAATTTGAGAGATGAAAAGAGGAAAAGATAATGAGAGGAAGATGATGACCTTAATCTTAGAGTGAACTCCCTCCAAATTCCATTTTTTTTTCTTCTCTCCTTGAGCTCCTTCTCTTTTTTTTTTTCTCTCCTTCACTTGGACATGGGACGGCAATGGAGGAGTGGGAGGGATGGAGTTAGTGAAAATGAACATGAGAAAGAAAAAAAAAATCAAATTTATCCCCATTTGATGACCTCATTTACACTTTACATTAATTTTTCACCAACCAAAGATATTTTAAGATATTTTAATCTCTTTATGGTGGTGGTTATCTAAACCACCACCAAGCCCAACGTGTCTTGCCTTTGAGGTGGGGTAGCTTAGTCTCCCATTTGAGCAATTTAGCCACCAATTTAATAATTTAAGTATTTAATTAATTTGGTAATTAACTTAGGTTAATTCATTTTTATTTAACCTAATTCCCATTATTCCACCCATGGTTGACCAACTCAACCATGGTGGCCGGCCCCATCAATCATTGGCCCACCCACCACCTCACTTGATGGGGGTGGAGGTGGGTCCCACTTGGCCACACCACCATTGTTTAATTCCAAATTACTTAGGGCGATTAAATTTCTTTAAGCCCACTCTAAATGGATCACCATTGGGCCCATGGCCCAATTACATTTCCCGCTGGCCCATTTACCTTAGAGCTTAACCATCTTGACCCATTGGGTCCCCAAATGGGTATTTGACCCAATTTGACCATTTTTGACCCATTTAACCCTCATTGACCATTTAAATAAATTTAAATCCAAACCATAGTCTATTGGGCCACACTTGGGCCTTTGTCCAAATTATGGCCCATTTACCATTTACTCCACCCATTTTCTAGTTTCCATCATTAAAATAAATAATATTCACATTTATATTAATTCCCAAATTCCGATACCTTACAATACAATCCTCTTTTAAAATTTTCTTCCCGAAAATTCGAGCGAAGTAGAGGTTCAAAACATCTTACACAAAGAGTTCCGGATGAGAGGCTCTCATCTCCGACTCAAGTTCCCAGGTGGTTTCTTCATTACCATGTCGTTCCCATACCACCTTGATGAACTGAATGACCCGGTTCCGCAGCACCCTTTGCTCGGTCCCGACTATTCTAACCGGCTTCTCCACATATGTCACATCGCTTTGCACATCGATGTCTTGAATACTCAATACATGTGAAGGATCAGGGTTGTACTTCCTCAACATAGACACATGGAATACATCATGTAATGATGATAACTGCGAAGGGAGCGCCAATCGATAAGCTACCCCCCCCCCCCCCCCACCCTTTTCAAGATTGGAAACGGTCCCACAAATCTAGGTGACAGTTTTCCCTTCTTTCCAAATCTCATGTGTCCCTTCCGTGGTGAGACTTTCAAAAACACCAAGTCTCCCACCTCAAAATCGAGGAACCTTCTCCTTTTGTCGGCGTAACTCTTCTGACGGCTCTGTACAGTGAGTAGATGCTGCCGTATCAATTTAATCTGCGCTGTAGTTTCTGCAACCAACTCCGGTCCAATCAGCGCAGGCTCACCGGCTTCTGTCCAACACACCAGTGACCTACATGGCCTACCATATAAGGCCTCAAATGGAGCCATCTGAAGGCTTGCCTGGTAGCTGTTATTGTAAGAGAACTCCACCAGTGGTAAATGATCCTCCCATCCACCCTTAAAGTCTAGCATGCATGCTTTCAGCATATCCTCCAATGTCTGTATTGTCGTCTCCGACTGTCCATCAGTCTGTGGATGAAATGCTGTGCTAGTTAATACGTCGGTCCCCATAGCCGACTGCAAGCCCTGCCATACTCTGCCGGTGAATCGGCCATCCCTGTCGGACACAATAGACCGGGGAATGCCATGTAACCTGATGATCTCCCGGATGTACAGTCGACCCAAAGTCTCTGATGAATCCGTCATCTTGATGGGAAGGAAATGTGCAGACTTGGTCAACCGGTCCACTATGACCCATATTGTTGCCTTTGGATGACCTTGCCAACCCTGTTACAAAGTCCATGGATATGTGTTCCCATTTCCATTCTGGCACCGGTAAGGGTGCGAGTAAACCCGGTGGCTTCCGATGTTCTGCCTTAACCTGCTGACAGGTTAAGCAACGAACAACAAACTCTACCACGTCTTTCTTAAGTCCATGCCACCTATAGTGCCTCTTAAGATCATGGTGCATCTTGGTGCTGCCCGGGTGAATAGAGAGTTTGGTTTGGTGGGCTTCAATCAGCAACTCTCTTCTGCAGTTCTTAGGCACATATGTCCTGCCTCGGAACATAAGACCCTGTCCCGGTCGTAATTCCCATTCCGGTACAACTTCACCGGTAGACATCTTAGCCCATATCTCCTCCACCTCTGGATCTGTTCGTTGTTCCCGTTCAATCTCGGAGACCATGTGGGATCGTATGATCAGATTTGGTTCCATGATTATTCAGATAGAGTTTAAACTCTCTGATGGTATTCAACACCTCCCATTCTGTTCTGGTCATACTGGCTACTGTCGCAGGTGATATGCAGCTGATAGCATCCGCCACTTTGTTCACCTTGCCAGGATGATACCGGAGTGCGAACTCATAATCTGCCAAGTATTCCATCCATCTACGTTGTCTCATGTTGAGTTCCTTCTGATCAAATAGGTACTTTAGGCTCTTGTGGTCTGAGAATACCTCAAATTTCTCACCATAAAGGTAGTGTCTCCAGGTTTTAAGAGCGAAGACCACCACTGCCAGTTCCAGATCATGTGTGGGATAATTGCGCTCATGAATTTTCAACTGTCTTGACCCGTACGCCACCGCCCTATTACCTTGACTGAGCGTACACCCCAGTCCCTCTCCTGAGGCATCACAGTACACCTCATAGTTTCTGCCTCTTTTCGGCAAGATCAGAATAGGAGCGGTTGTAAGCTTCTCCTTTAGCTCCTCAAATCTCCGGTTGCACAGATCCGACCATTCAAATTTGACTCCTTTCTGAGTGAGTCGGGTAAGTGGGGCTGTAATCTTGGAGAAATCCATAATAAATTTCCTGTAGTAACCGGCCAATCCCAGAAAACTGCGGATCTCGGTCACATTCGTCGGTGCTTTCCACTCCCTCACTGCCGCTAACTTAGCCGGGTCTACAACTATGCCTTCCTCCGATATAACGTGCCCCAAGAAATTGACCTCTGATAGCCAAAATTCACACTTGCTGGCTTTGGCATACAACTGGTTCTTCCTCAAAGTGTCCAGGACTATCCGCAAGTGCTCGGCATGTTCCTCCTGACTTTTGGAATAGATCAGAATGTCGTCAATGAAAACAATCACAAACTGATCCAAATAAGGTCGGAATATCCTATTCATCAGGTCCATGAACACCGCTGGTGCATTTGTAAGTCCAAACGGCATGAATGCATACTCATATAATCCATACCGTGCCCTGAAGGCTTTCTTCTCCATGTCTTCCTCTCTAACCCGGATTTAATGGTATGGACATCAGATCAATCTTGGAAAAGTGAGAGGAACCCCTAAGCTGATCAAACAGATCATCAATCCTGGGTAGGGGATATTTATTCCTGACAGTCAACTGGTTCAATTTTCTATAATCCACACACATCCGAAGGGTACCATCCTTCTTCTTAACAAACAATACCGGGGCTCCCCATGCGGATGTGTTGTTCCGAATAAAGCCCAGCCTGAGCAGTTCATCAATCTGCTTTTTCAACTCAGTCATCTCAGCCGGTTCCATCCTGTAATGAGGTAATGATACTGGAGCTGCGCCGGGGTATAATTTAATCTCAAAGTTTGTCTCCCTCTTGGGTGGCATAATAGGGAGCTCTGTTGGAAATACTTCGGCAAACTCTGCTACTACCGCAGGAAGTTCAACTATTGGTGCTTTATCTAATCTGAGGGTGTTCAAGGCAAGATGATTCAATTCTTCCTGCAGCCTTCTAGGAATGCTCTGTCGGTCAGCGGACACTATATACCGCTTTCCTTCGGGTGACCAAAATATCACACTACGAAGATGGCAATCAATATGGGCCTGATACGTAGCCAACCAGTCCATGCCAAATATAACATCGTACTCAGCCATATCGATTACTAAATAATTGAGCTAGAATCTGAATCCAGTGAGTTCAGTGTTCAGTGCCGTGCATATGAGCCCCAAAGATGTGTCTCCGACAGGGGATACAATAGTAAGTGAGGTGGACAGATTCTGTACTAATGTGCCCGTAGCAGATATGAATGCAGCAGATATAAATGAATGGGAAGCTCCAGAATCAAATAATGTAACTGCATAAGAAGTACCAACTATAGCCATACCTTGAATCACCGAGCAGTCCACTGCTACTGGAGAAGGTATAGCAAAAACTCGTCCTGATCCCATAGGGTTTGACGCCCGTACTGCCTGATGGTATGTTCTGCCCCCTCGCGGCTGAGCTGATCTAACTAGAGGGCAAGAGGAACCCTTGAAGTTAGAGGGTCTGCTGAGCTGAGGACACTCCGTCTTGAAGTGACCCTGTTGGCCACACTGATAGCAAGTGTTCCCACCTCTAGGAACCTGGGTAACTGATGCTGACGGGGAGGGCTGATTGGGGCGAAAGCCTCCTATAGATCTAGTAGAGGATGAGGGTCTGTTGAAACTCGGGCGGAACCTCTTGTTGGGTTGAAATGCGCCCCGCCCACTCTGCCATCGGCGGTTGTCATGCCGCGCTATCTCATTCAATTCCCGCTCCACTATAGTGGCCCTGCCGACCACCCCTACCAATGTAGGTTCCTTGAATACTGTCACCCTAGTTTTGATGCTCGGTCGAAGGACCCGTTCAAACTTACGGGCCCTCCGGTGCTCAGTGTCCACCATGTAGAACGCGTAGACAGATAGTCGAAGGAACTCCCGGTGGTATTCTGCCACTGTCATATTGCCTTGTACTAATGATATAAAAGCTTCAGTCTGGCTCTCCCTTTCTTCCTCCGGGAAAAACTACTCTTGAAAAGTGGCTGAGAACCATTCCCAAGTCATGGCAATTCTTTCCCTTTCCGGCACCAGTGATTGCTGTTTTTCTACCACTTCCCACCAATTACCGGCATCCTCAATCAGTTGAGATGTTGCTAGTAAGATTCTGTCAGCCGGATTGGAAACCTGAAGCAGATTCAAGATCTGAGTGATCTTCTTTAACCAATGATTTGCTCCTACAGCCCCTTCTTTTCCTCTAAAGTAGGGAGGGCGCTGTTGCTGGAAGTCTTTAACCATCTTCCGCTTACTGGTGTCGCTAGTAGTCGCATTTCTGTCGCTAGTAGTCGCATTTCCGCTCAAGTGTTGTTGAAGAGCAGCAGCGACTGCCACTTGAACTACATCTTTTAGCTCAGGAGGTACACCTTGTATGTTTATATTATTCTGTTCCTCCTCCCGATGGGGTACCTCCTCTTCCTGGCGAGGTGGTGATACCTCTTTCTGGTTGCGACGAGTCCTTCTCTTCGGAGCCATTTCCTAGTCATCGAAAACACTGACTTAGTTCCTTTTCAAATGGAGGAAAAAGAAAAAAAATACTAAACAATATACTTTGTTTCTCATTTTTGGGGAAGATTGCCAAATAAGCACACTTGGTTTGGGGGAAAACTTCCCAAGTATCTATGTTTCGTTCCATTTGTGAAATCGGGGAATTCTCTCCTATGTTCAATAAGTCTACCATTATTCCGTCAAATTTGGGGAAGACCTAGATTTGTTTTCTCATGTCGGGAAAATGTAACCCTACTTGTTATGTTTGATAATTCCTGCTTACATTGATTTTTTTCTTCCCTTGCTATCATCCCTTTCCGTCAAATGTTTTTCTCAGATTAAACCCTTTAGTTTGAGTCAATCGAAGTAATTTAACCCGGCCCCCATGCAGCGGACTCCGAAGAGTCGGTCGGTTGGGATTCTTAGCCGTCAGTGAGACGTGCAACCGTCTTAATCTTACTTCGAGAGATTCATTCTTCCGAATTCGCTCTGATACCAACCGCAACGCCCGCCCCTTTTTTTACCGAAAACCAGTGTCTATTTTTTTTTTAAAGATCAATCCCAAAATCAACCAAAATAAGATAAATATACCATTACACATCCATGGCTTACAAGTAGGTAGAAATCCTACCGATTACCAACTCGCGTCCTTTTCCCGTATTCTTCCGACAATCCAGCTACCGACTCACGTACCGCTCGCGCTATCCGACACCTTATTAAATGACCACATTAGTCCATATTTTACCATTTCCAAGCCCATAAATCATTTCTTAGTGGGTTTTCTTCAATTTAGCCAATAATTACCATTTTTGCCACTACCCCTTCACATGATTATGTACTCATTTATCTAGGTATGATTAAGTCCAAACTTGATCCACCACTTAGGTCCCTAACTTAGGTCCATTAATGATTCATTGACCATGACCTAACATCCCTAAATCATCCACTTAATTTAATCAAATTTTCCATCATCTAGATACAAGCATGGACCCAACCTTTGCCCATACAATAACTTACAAAATGGGTCATGGGTTCGGCCACACACCATGGCTGAACCCATGATGTCTTGTTCCCCATTTTCCTTGGATCCTTTAGCACATTTTAGATCTACCACAAGTCCTCCCATGAGAGGTCTACATCATGCATTTAAATCACCATTTTAAGGTATCATTACATATTTTGGGTCCATCAACACTACTAACATTTTCCCATTTATTTCTCCATAAATCACAACCATTAAATCCACCATTATTCACCATAGGGTTCGGCCATACACCATGGCCGAACCCATGGTTCATGATTCATCACTCCTTACTCCAAAATATCTCCATTCGCCAAAATATTAAATCCATTACTCTTCCCATTTTTCCATGACTTTCACCTTAAAAACCCTAATTAACTTCACACACACAACAACCTAGGGTTCGGCCATACACCATGGCCGAATCCATGGTTCAAAATTTATTCTCTTTTTTGTCTTCCAATGCCATAAAATCCTTTTACATTTTCATCATATAACCATTTTAAACATTACTCCCATGCATTCATTAAAACCCTAAATGCATTAATCAAAAACCTTCATTGCCTTCCATCCTTTAAACCCTAACCAATTTCATCAAACCCTAATCACCCACCATGGGGTTCGGCCATGCTACATGACCGAACCCTATGGCCCATGATTCTTATTCCAATCACCCCATTCCATACTCAATTCCATAATTTATACAATGCACATACTACATTTATTTATTTCTTTTCCCAAACCCTAATTTTTTCTCCATTAGAGTTTTACCCACTTTCCATTCCTTCCATTTGATGGATTTAAAATCCATAGCATAAAATTATCTATCCACCATTAAATTTCACAAAAACAAGCCCTAAATCTTAAACCCTAAAGTCCAAAATTTCTTGTTTAAAAAAATACTCACTATCCGACGTCTCCTCCGATTTCCGCCGCTCCCGTCGATCTCCGTAGCCTCATCTTTCCTTCCTCTTGATCTTTGATAGGTCAAGATCTTTGATCAAGGGTGGCAACTCCCAACCTTAAAATCGGCCATGTTAGGTTTGAATTTGAGAGATGAAAAGAGGAAAAGATGATGAGAGGAAGATGATGACCTTAATCTTAGAGTGAACTCCCTCCAAATTCCATTTTTTTTCCTTCTCTCCTTGAGCTCCTTCTCTTTTTTTTTTCTCTCCTTCACTTGGACATGGGACGGCAATGGAGGAGTGGGAGGGATGGAGTTAGTGAAAATGAACATGAGAAAGAAAAAAAAATCAAACTTATCCCCATTTGATGACCTCATTTACACTTTACATTAATTTTTCACCAACCAAAGATATTTTAAGATATTTTAATCTCTTTATGGTGGTGGTTATCTAAACCACCACCAAGCCCAACGTGTCTTGCCTTTGAGGTGGGGTAGCTTGGTCTCCCATTTGACCAATTTAGCCACCAATTTAATAATTTAAGTATTTAATTAATTTGGTAATTAACTTAGGTTAATTCATTTTTATTTAACCTAATTCCCATTATTCCACCCATGGTTGACCAACTCAACCATGGTGGCCGGCCCCATCAATCATTGGCCCACCCGCCACCTCACTTGATGAGGTGGAGGTGGGTCCCATTCGCCACACCACCATTGTTTAATTCCAAATTTCTTAGGGCGATTAAATTTCATTATGCCCACTCTAAATGGATCACCATTGGGCCCATAGCCCAATTACATTTCCCGCTAGCCCATTTACCTTAGAGCTTAACCACTTGACCCATTGGGTCCCCAAATGGGTATTTGACCCAATTTGACCATTTTTGACCCATTTAACCCTCATTGATCATTTAAATAAATTTAAATCCAAACCATAGTCTATTGGGCCACACTTGGGCCTTTGTCCAAATTTTGGCCCATTTACCATTTATTGCACCCATTTTCTAGTTTCCATCATTAAAATAAATAATATTCACATTTATATTAATTCCCAAATTCTGAGACCTTACATCCATGATCAATTTTACATGGAATTCTTGAATTTGGCCACTAATTACGGTTTTGCCACTACCTCATTTTCCATGATTAAACACTCGTTTATCCATGCATGATTTAATCCATAATTGATCATAGACTTAGATTCCTAACTTAGGTCCATTAATGACCCATTGAACCATGTCATAACATCATTAAAATTAGCCTTTTTTATTAATTTCACCATTATTCATTTAAACCCATCCATAACCCCATACTTAACCCTTTAAATGGTTCACCAATGGCCATGGGTTCAAATTACCTAATTCATCAACTCTTCCCATGGGATTTACCTCATGTATTTAACTTCAATGAGTCCATTATTCATTCATTTCATTTGCAGACCACAAACACCATTCACCATTCAATTTAAATCATTCATTAGGTCATCCTAATGCACCCAAGCTCATGTCCAATATACATGGGGTTCGGCCATGTACCATGGCCGAACCCATAGTTCTTCAATGTGGCTAATAATTACCATTTTTCCACTCTCCCTTCCATGTTTAACCATTCACCCATTCATGTATATTTTAAGTCTAAAATTCATCCATAACTTAGATCCATTAAGGATTCACTAACCATGACCCAACATGAAACAAAATCAGCCATCTAATTTAATAAAATTTTCCATCATCTAAACACAAACATGGACCCAACCTTAGTTCATACAATGACTTACAAATTGGGTCATGGGTTCGGCCACACACCATGGCCGAACCCATGATGTCTTGTTCCCCATTTTCCTTGAATCTTTTGGCGCATTTTAGATCTATCACAAGTCTTCCCATGAGAGGTTTTAAATCATGCATCTAAACCATATTCTTAACCTCATTTGGATCATTACATTTGTTCATTTAAAAACCCTAAATTCATCAACACATTATCTTTTAAACCCACCATTTAATCATCATTTCATCACCATAGGGTTCGGCCATATACCATGGCCGAACCCATGGTTCAAGGCTCATTCCCTCCATGCATATTAAAACCATAAGACTCCATTGCATTTTTATCATAAACTCATTTTAAAACCTTACTCCCATGCATTCATTAAAACCCTAAATTCATTAATAAAAAACCCTAACCAATTAAACCAACCACCAAATCACCCACCATGGGGTTCGGCCATGCTACATGGCCGAACCCTATGGCCAATAATTCTTCTTCCAATCATCCCATTCTATGCTTAAATTCCATAAATTACATAATGCACATAACCCATTTATTTATTTTCTTAACCTAACGCTAATTTTCCCCACTTAGGGTTTCCTCCATCTTCCACCCTCTCATTTGCGGGGTTTAACATCCATGACATATATCTATGTAACCACCATTAATTTTTACAAAACTAAACCCTAAATCTTAAACCCTAAAATCCAAAATTTCTTGTATAAGAAATACTCTCTATCCGATGTCTCCTCCGATTTCCGCCGCTCCTGTCGGTCTCCGTAGCCTCCTCTCTCCTTCCTTTTGATCTTTGGTAGGTTAGGATCTTTGATCAAGGGTGGCAATCCCCAACCCTAGAATCGGCCATGGTAGGTTTTGTGTGAGAGAGGGAGAGGGGAAAATTATGAGAGGGAAGGTGATAACCCTTTACCTTAGAGTGATTTTTGCTTAATTTTTTCCACTTCTTTCTCTCTCCTTCTCTTCTCTCCTCCTTAGCTCTCTTTCTCCCTTCACTTGAACATGGGACGGCAATGGAGGAGTGGGAGGGATGGAGTTAACAAAAAAAATGAGAATGAGACACCAACAAAGCTCATCTCCATTTTTTTTCTTTTTTTTTACTTTACATTAATGACACCCACCAACCTTAAGATATTTTCTTAGATATCTAAAATGCTTTATCGTGGTGGTTATCTAAACCACCACCAAGCCAACGTGTTTCACTTGAGTTTGAGATGAGGTGAGTCTTCACCTCATGGCCCCACTTTGACCACTCTTAACTACCATTTTAAATAATTTAATTATTTAATTAATTAGATAATTACCTGAGGTTAATCCATTGATACTTAGCCTAAGTCCATTACTCCACCCATGGTTGACCAAATCAACCATGGTGGCCGGCCCCACCAAACCATGGCCCACACGCCACCTCACTTGATGAGGTGGAGGAGGGTCCCACTTGGCCACATCACCATTGTTTAATTCCAAATAACTTAGGTGATTTAAAATCATTGAATTCACTCTAAGTGGATTACCATTGGACCTATGGCCCAATTACATTTCCATCTAGCCCATTTACCTTAGAGCATAACCATCTTGACCCATTGGGTCCCAAATGGGTATTTGACCCAATTTGACCATTCTTGACCCATTTAAATAAATTTAAATCCAAACCATAGTCTATTGGGCCACACTTGGGCCTTTATCTAAATTTTGGTCCATTTACCATTTACTCCACCAATTTTCTAATTTCCATCATTAAAATAAATAATATTCACATATTTATTGATTTAAAAATTTCGGGCCATTACAAATTCTGGCTATCCGAGGTAAATTTCTTGGGACATGTTATATCTGAGGGAGGTATAGCCGTGGATCCAGCTAAGGTGGCAGCAGTGAAAGATTGGAAAGCGCCAAAAAATGTAACTGAAATTCGTAGCTTCTTGGGATTGGCTGGTTATTATAGAAGATTTATCATGGATTTTGCAAAAATAGCATCTCCATTGACTCGACTCACACAGAAAGGAGTCAAGTACGAGTGGACAGATCTATGTAATCAAAGGTTTGAAGAGCTGAAGACAAGACTTACCACTGCCCCTATTTTAGTTTTACCGGTAAGTGGCAAGTGTTGCGAGGTATATTGCGATGCCTCGGGAGGGGGACTGGGTTGTACACTCAGTCAGAGTAATTATGTGGTGGCGTATGGTTCAAGGTAGTTAAAAATACATGAACGTCTTTACCCACACATGATTTGGAATTAGTTGCAGTGGTTTTCGCCCTCAAGAGTTGGAGACACTACCTCTACGGCGAGAAATTTGAGTTATTTTCTGATCATAAGAGCTTAAAATATCTTTTTGATCAGAAGGAGCTCAATCTCAGGCAGCGAAGATGGATGGAGTATCTAGCGGATTATGAGTTTGCGCGTAGATATCATCCAAGCAAGGCAAACAAGGTAGCGGATGCCCTCAGCCATATACCACATGCATCCATGGCATGTTTGATCAGATCAGAATGGGAGATGTTAAATACCATCCGAGAATTTAAACTCTATTGCAACAACCGTGGGACCATATACAATCTGGTCATACAATCTAACATGGTCACCAGGATTGAACAAGAACAAAGAGTAGATCCGGAAGTGCAGGACGTATGGGCCAAGATGTCTACTGGCACCGTTGTGCCGGAATGGGAATTAAGACCAGGACAGGGTCTTGTATTTCGGGGAAGAACATATGTGCCAAAGAGTTGCAGGAAGAACTACTGATTGAGGCACATCAGTCCAAGCTCTCTATTGATCCGGGCAGCACCAAAATGTACCATGATCTAAAGAGGCATTATTGGTGGCATAGACTAAAAAGGGATGTGGCGGAATTCGTGGCACATTGTCTAACTTGTCAGCAAGTTAAGACTGAACACCAACAGCCACCATTGTTGCTCAAAACCTTAGCAGTGCCAGAATGGAAATGGGAACACATTTCCATGGACTTGTATCGGGGTTACCGAGGTCTTCAAAGGGCAATGACGCCATATGGGTCATGGTAGACCGGCTGACCAAGTCCGCACATTTCATTCCTATTAAGATGACAGATTTGTAACACCCCGCCCTTTTCACTCTAATTTTCAGAGTTTATTTATTTTTTAAATATAATAATCAAGTGATCGGGGCAGAGTGTCACGACGCAAGTTAAGTTCTGATCTCTAAATCCGACCCTTAACTGGCCAAGCCCATGTGCGTATGAACTAAGTCCATAAAACTGATCCGAACATGGTGCATATATAACTTGCAGAATTAACTTAGTTTTAATCTAACTGAGGTTATAATAGAACCTATGACTATTCCAATTTTCCATTCTTAGATAGCACTGTACATAACTTATTCTCCAAAATTACTAATCAATCTTAACTAATCGTTCAATCAAACGATCCAACTTAAAACAAAATGACATGTTTGCATAGACATCTCAAGCATGGCATGGGATGATGGTGTTGTAACCGGAGGCCACACTCAGTCGGGGCGTCCGAAAGACCACTGTAGGGTACCCTGATGATGAGAATCTCATCAGGAGGAATCCAGAGGCCACACTCCGTCGGGGCGTCCGAAAGACCACTGTGGGTTACCTTGACGATGAGAATCCCGTCAAGTGATGGTTGTGTTGAATGGTGATGGGTGGGACTCATACATGTCCATTTCATACATAGCATGTTTTTATGGAATTTTGTCACACATGTGTTATTATTATATTATTTGCATGTTTTTGACTAACCATGTGGTAGTCCTATTTGGAAACACTACTGGGCGCGTTGATCTAACGCTCTATCTATATCCTTAGTGGATGACGCAGGGAAAGGGAAGAACGTGGATCGAGATGAAAACCAAGCATAGGAGCTTGGGCATTTTGAATGGATTTGAATGGACATGAATGGATTAATTATGGATTTGTTATTTGAATTTGGACAATGTAATTTGGTAATTAGTTATGTTGGCTTGTAATAAGTAATTAAGATAGATGCTATGGTTTGTTTTAAGTTGGATGGTTCGATTGAACGATTAGTTAAGATTGATTAGTAATTTTGGAGAATAAATTATGCACTTTGATATCTAAGAATGGAAAATTGGAATAGTCATAGGTTCTATTATAACCTCAGTTAGATTAAAACTAAGTTAATTCTGCAAGTTATATATGTACCATGTGCGGATCAGTTTTATGGACTTAGTTCATACGCACATGGGCTTGGCCAGTTAAGGGTCGGATTTAGAGATCCGAACTTAACTGGCGTCGTGACATTCCACCCCGATCACTTGATTATTATATTTTAAAAAAAATAAACTCTGAAAATTAGAGTGAAAATGGCGGGGTGTTACAATTGGTATCAGAGCGAAACGGGAAGTTGAATCTTCCGAAGTAAGATTAAGACGGTTTCATGTCTCACTGACGGATAAGAAGCCCAACTGACCGACTCTTCGGAGTCCGCTGAGTGGGGGCCAGATTAATTTACTTCATGGACTCAGACTGAACAAATCAATTTGAGAACAACAGTGAAAGATAGCAAAAGTACAGTATTATAATTGATTTATCAAACGTAGCAAAATAGGATATACATCCCCCAATATTCCCCAAATTGAGAAAGAAAGCAAACAAATAAGGATTTAGAAACTTCCCCAAAAACAAAAGAAAATCAAGATTGCTTATTTGGAAATCTCCCCAAAGTAGTGAAAACACAAACTGTATGAAGAAACTAAGTCAATTATATTTTCATGACTTAGGAAATGGCACCAAAAAGAAATATCCTACAAAGCAAGAAAGGGAAAGAAAAAGAGATACCACTCGTTCAGTATGAGGAAGAAAGGGAAAGATCTCCACCAAAGGAAGAGCATTCTCAGCCTAAAGAAGGGGCTGGAAAAACACATGATCAGGAACACTCACATCATTCTGAAAAGTCACACTATTCTGAGGAGTCTCATCATTCTCGGCGAGAAAAGAAGGAGCGGGAATACTCATCTCAGAAGGAGGGAGAAGGAAACAGTGGTTTACATATACCACATGTGCCGCCTGAACTTCAGGGCTTAGTTCAAGCAGTGGTAACCTCTATACTCCAACAACATATGAATGGGAGTGAAAGTTCCAGGGATGCCAGTGACCGGAGTATG
This sequence comes from Chimonanthus salicifolius, assembly GCA_013350335.1. NCBI lineage: Eukaryota > Viridiplantae > Streptophyta > Magnoliopsida > Laurales > Calycanthaceae > Chimonanthus > Chimonanthus salicifolius. Next base: position 68,646,738 of record CM023538.1, on the reverse strand, counting down.
GCTCGAGAATTCCAGCAACAGCATTGGCTGAAGAAGATCACTCAGATCTTAAATTTACTTAAGATCTTGAGTCATGCTGACAGGATTCTACTGGCAACTTCACAATTGATAGAAGATGCTGGTAAATGGTGGGAGGTGGTGGAGAAGTAAAGGGCACTCATACCAGTTAGGGAGAGGACGGCCATGACATGGAATGAGTTTTCAGCAACCTTTCTGGAACACTACTTTCCGGAGGAGGAGAAGGAGCGACAGACACAAGCCTTTCTGTCCTTGGTACAGGGCTCTATGACGGTGGTAGAGTATCACCGGGAATTTCTTAGTTTATCCATCTATGCATTCTATATGGTGGACACGGAACATCGCAGAGCAAGGAAGTTTGAGAGGGGTTTTCGGCCAAATATTAGGGCCAAAGTGACCATATTCAAGTGCACCACATTGGCTGAGGTGGTCAGCAAGGCCACAATAGCAGAAGAGGAGTTGAATGCAATGGTACGGTTTGACAACCGCCGAGCTCCAAGTGGGAGGGGTGGGTTCCAGCCCAACAAGAGGTTCCGTCCGAACTTCAGTAGACCCTCACCATCTACTGGGTCCACGGGGGGTTTTCGTCCCAATCAGCCCTCCCCATCTGCATCAGTCACCCAGTCATTCAGAGGGGTGAACAATTGTTTCCATTGTGATCAGTCGGGTCACTTCAAGAGAGACTGTCCAAAGCTCAATAAGCTCTCATATTCCAGAGGATCTTTTCGTCCACAAGCTAGGCCAGGAAACTCCCGAGGAGGCAGGACTTATAATCAGGCGGGTCGGGCGCCTAATCCTACCGGTTTTGGATGACTATTTGCTCTGGAACCTCCTGAGGATGTGGATCATTCTGTGATTCAAGGTATGGCCGTTGTCAATAGTTCTTATGCTTATGCATTGTTTGATTATGGAGCATCGCACTCTTTTATATCTGCATCCTTTATAACTGCTACTGGAACACTAGTTCAAAAGCTGTCCACCACACTCACAGTAGTATCCCCTGTCGGAGACACGTCTTTGGGACTCATATGCACGACCATAAATACAGAACTCGCTGGACTCAGATTTGAGTTCAATTATCTGGTACTCGACATGACTGAGTATGATATTATATTCGGCATGGACTGGTTGGCTAGTTATGAAGCCAATATTGATTTTTATCGCCGAAGAGTGACATTTTGGTCACCCGAGGGAAAGCAGTATATAGTTTGTGCCGACAAGCAAAGCAGACTACACGAAGGGTTGCACCATTTGGTGTTAAACAATATTGTCATCAACAAAGCACCAGTCACTGAGCTTCCAGCAATTGTGAAAGAATTTACTGATGTCTTTCCAAAAGAACTCCCTAGTTTACCACCTATGAGGGAGCTCAATTTCGAGATCAAGCTATATCCTGGTACTTCACCAGTGTCTCTACCCCATTATCGGATGGCACCAGCACAAATGTCCGAGTTGAAGAAGCAGTTTGATGAGTTACTCAGATTGGGTTGCATTCGGAACAACACATCATCATGGGGAGCTCCAGTGTTGTTCGTGAAAAAGAAGGACGGTTCACTCAGAATGTGTGTGGACTACCGGAAATTGAATCAGCTAACTATCCGGAACAAGTATCCTCTACCCAGGATCGATGATTTATTCGATCAGTTGAGGGGATCCAGTCACTTTTCCAAGATTGACCTGATGTCCGGTTATCATCAAATCCGGGTCAGGGAGGAAGATATAGAGAAGACAACTTTTAGAACACGGTATGGACTATTTGAATTTGTAGTCATGCCTTTTTGGGCTTACCAACGCGCCGGCTATGTTCATGGACTTAATGAACAGAATCTTCTGTCCATATCTGGATCGGTTTGTTATAGTGTTCATTGACGATATCCTGATTTATTCCAAGAGTCAGGAGGATCATGCTGAGCATCTACGAATAGTATTGAACACCTTGAGACAGAACCAGTTGTATGCCAAAGCAAACAAATGTGAATTTTGGCTACCTGAGGTCAAATTCTTAGGGCATGTTATAACAGCAGATGGTATAGCCGTTGATCCGGCTAAGGTGGCAGCAGTAAGCGAGTGGAAAGCACCAAAGAATGTCACTGAAATCCGTAGCTTTCTGGGTTTGGCTGGATACTATTGGAAGTTTATCATGGACTTCTCCAAAATTACATCCCCATTGACTCGACTCACGCAGAAGGGAGTCAAATATGAGTGGTCAGAGTTGTGCAATCAGAGGTTTGAGGAGCTGAAAGATAGACTTACAACTGCTCCTATTTTAGTTTTGCCCGAAAGAGGCAAAGGTTATGAGGTACAATGCGATGCATCAGGAGAGGGACTGGGATGTTCACTCATGCAACGTGATCGTGTGGTGGCATATGGTTCAAGACAACTAAAGATACATGAACGCCTCTACCCCACACATGATCTGGAATTAGCTGCGGTGGTCTTCGCTCTTAAAAGCTGGAGACACTATCTATATGGTGAGAAGTTTGAAGTATTCTCAGATCACAAGAGCTTGAAGTATTTATTTGATCAGAAAGAGCTCAACTTGAGGCATCATAGATGGATGGAATGCTTGGCAGATTATGAGTTTACGCTTCGGCTGTAACGCCCCGCCCTCTCCGTGAATTTCAGAGTCTAATTTTTTTTTTTCTTTAAAATAAACATCGGAAGAGAGCGGGCGGCGTCACGACGCGAGTTAAGTTCAGACTACCCAAGTCTGAACCTTAACTGGCCACCCATGTGTACATGAAATAGACCATGATAGTGAATCACACATGGAACTAACATCAACATGCGGAATAATAAGACGAGATAGCAAGTAACAGTCTTAAATATTAACTAACATAGATCAACCATCCACAAATTATTATCCTAATCAAACCATAGCAAATAACGAATTATTACATGTCCAACAATAGTATTCAAATGACAGTAATATAACGTAATCCAAATCCATTATTAAAGCACTTAGGCTCAGCTCCCCTCTTGGTCAAGGACCTTTCCTTTCCCCTTGCTTGTACCTGCAATCTCCTCTGAGGATAGAATTAGGGCGTTAGATCAACGCGCCCAGTAGGTTCCCGAATCAGGGCTACCACATGTTAGCATATAAAACATGCATATACATATCATAATACATGATCATCAAAACAGGTAAAACAATGCTATGAAATATGCACATGCAATGAGCATCCCCCATCATGTACTTTCATAGCCATCACTTGACGTGCCTTGCACCGACAAGGTAAATTACAACACACCTTCATCTCTTCTATAAGCGATGTACATGTAATGAGCAACCCCCATCATGTACCATCGTATCCATCACTTGACGTGCCTTGCACCGACAAGGTAAATTACAACAACATTCATCTCTTCTATACAATATGTACATGCAATGGGCAACCCCCATCATGTATGATCGTAGCCATCACTGTAGAACTTCATTCATTATCCCATGACTATGCATGAGATGCCAATGCCTGTATGCCATTTGTTAATGCATAATATATCATTTGAAACACATATATTAAAACAAGAGTATCATAAGAAATACTGGGTAAAACCGTGGTTACAAGTAGGTAGGAAACCTACTGAAGAATCCCTTCAGTAACTGATCTTTCTTTCGCGTCACCCGGTCACGACTTGCACGTCGTTCGACTTCCGGTACCTTATCCATATATCAATCAATAAGTCACAACATCATTCACTTATTTAATCACATTATAGACCCATCCACATCATGTGGGGTTCGTGTCCGTACATCCAACCCTATGATCATTTCCATCATTGATCATTCGATTGGTATTTACAGTTTTTGCCATTGACCTTAAACCATATTGAAACCAACATTCATAACCATTCCACCATAGTGGGGTTCTATTACCCATTACCATATGGTTCTCCATTAGGATCTTTTTAAACCTTTTAATTCAACATGGAACCATTAACAATTACGACTCATAAGCTTAGCCTATTTAACCCATGCCATGGTCCATAATTATCATGAATGATCCCCTAATTAAAACAGTCATAAGCTCCCATTTAAAACAGCCCATTACTTATCAAAACAGTCCCATGGGGTTCGGCCATACTCATAGCCGAACCCTAGGGTTCACTTGATCCAATCAACACCATGATCACTCATGGTTTAATCATGCTAACTCAACCATGAATTAAACATGGTTCAGCCGCATATTAACCCACCAAAACAGTAACATATTAATCCATTTATTACCATAAGAACACCATATCTTCATATGGTTTTTAACTCACCAAAAACATGAAAGACTTACATGGGGTTCGGCCATCCAAGGTGGCCGAACCCTAGGTCCATGTTTTGGTCTCTCATACATATTTTTGGTGTCACTTATTCATATAAAAATCAGCACATCATTGCTGCACTTTAACCTCTCAAAACCATCTAATAAATTCATTATTTTGTCCAAATAACCATAACACCTCATGGGATTCGGCCATCCAAGATGGCCAATCCCCATGGTCCATTTTTCTAGTTTTAATCCACTGTTTTAGATCAGTAACTTAACCATAACATTACCACGGTTCAGCCATATATTAGCCAACCAAAATCAGTAAATAATCTTCATGTAAATCACATAAAAACCCCATGGTAATGTATGGTTTTTATCTCTCAAAACCATCACCATTAACCATAAAATGATCCCACCATTTCATGGGGTTCGGCCATGCTCATTGGCTGAACCCTATGGCCTTTGGTTTGAACCACTTAAACATGTCAATTAGATCCATGTTTTTTAACCATTCTAAAATATGTATTTAAATCTTAAATCAAAACCCAAAAACAGTCCACAAAATCCATGGTTTTCATGTTTCAAAAACATGAAAACCAAGCCATCTCTTACATGCGGTTCGGCCCTTCATGGTGGCCGAACCCAATGGTTATTTTTACCATTTTAAATCCTCCACTAATCAAGGTTGAAACCTTGGTGTATTCGGCCATAACCATGGCCAATACACACCACATTTGCTCCATGTTATTATACCAAAATAACAAATAAATACTTACCAAACTTCCAATCTTTCTCTTTGCCTTTGGTCCTTGGTTTCTCCCTTTTATTTCTTCCTTTCTTTTGCTGTTTTGTGCTTGATCTACTGGTGCAAATACCTCTGCTATTCCAGTTAGGAAAAAACGAATTTGAGAGAGGGAGAGAGAGAGAGATGGAAATTCTTGGATTTCCAATGTGAAAAATGGCCAACCTTGTGTGCTTATTGTTTTTGTAGTTCAGCCCCCAAAACTCCTCCACTCCCTCATAACCTCTTGCACAAACCAATGGGTATTGGGTGCCATCCAAGGCACCCCTTGGCAGCTACCTATGCAGCCATTCAAATCCCCAAGCATCTCATCACAATCCCATGTATTCCCATTTAATACATCATGGAAATCACCCCAAACAAGTCCCCAACGTGTGGGACTTGTTTGGGTGATTAAAGCTGGGCAAAACTCTTCCAATTCCCACTTGAACTCACTGATTTACAGTCCCATGGGTTTCCATTTTGACTCACCCAACTCAAGGTATTTTTATTCCAACCCAACTCATCACATTTAATGCATTTCATTTAATGCACATGAGTTAACTCACCTTTTGATTTAATTCCAACTCACCTCAGTCCCACTCAACTGATTTGACTCGTGTTTGAGATCCCTTGAGGGTTCACACGGTCAACAATAGTCAACTCGACCCGTTGGGTCCACTTTTAGCTCCTTGACCCGTTTTTGACTCCATGACCCAAATATGGAATTTTGGTCATTTGTAAATGGTTTTCATACATGGATCAAGCCTACCCATTTCTTCTCCACTTGATTTCCAATCAAATAGGCTTAACCCCATTTAATTTAAATTTACAAAACGGTCAAATAATCCAATAAGACCCGATAGGTCCCATTTGGGCCCTTTGACCCATTTAGCCATTTTTGACCCAAATGATGAAAATTACCCAACCAATCAAACTTAACATTCATAATGTGCTCATATGATTTTATTTTGAGCAATGGGCCCCACTATTTCCTTACTTAACATCACAAAATAATTAATTTAACAACTCAGGGGCATTTTGGTAATTTTCCACTTCATTGAGAAATTACCCAACCAATCAAACTTGACATTTATAATGTGCTCATATGACCTTAATTTGAGCAATGAGCCCCACCATTTCCTTATTTACAATCATATTTATTGAATTCACCAATCCAGGGGTATTTTCGTAAATATTCATCTTATTGAGAAATCGGGGTGTTACAATATAACCCTCTTTTTAAAATTTTCGTCCCGAAAATCGAGTGAAGTAGGGTTCTAAACGATTCCATAAATATCTCAGAGTGTGCTATTCTTATTTCCGATTTCAATTTCCCAAGTGACTTCTTCATTACCATGTCAATCCACACCACTTTGACAAATTGAATCGCTTGATTCCGTAACACCTTTTGTTCTGTCTCATGTTATATCTTTTTCTCGTGAGCCATTTGTGATCTCACATAGATCAATCTACTCTGTTTCACTTTACCTGCTCTCATAGTGTTTTCCATACGTACCGGCTCAATATGTTCTTTTATCTACTCTCTGTGTGAGGTAGCCTGCCAATGCGAGCCTATGCTCAGAGCTTTTTCTGATTCCATTTCAACTAGGTTTCTAGTTGCACTCTCCTGGAATTCCATCGGTTAACTACAGAGCCAGGTGATCAGTCTAACCCGGCAGTCGTCCATAGTTTCCCATTCAAGTTTCACCAGACACTTATCTTTTCCGTTGAGTACATTTCCAAATTTAAACACATCTTTCTTTGCACATAAGTCTCTATGTGACTAACAACTTTTGTTCCAACTTCCACGATACCAATTCTCGGCATCAATCCAAACCACCATGGGAATAATCACCCATGGTTAAAAACATCCTTCCCTGGTGTTTCGCTTTCAGTAAATATCATCTATCTCTGTTTTATAATCATCCATGAATATAACCCACTTATGGGTATAATCCATTCATGGAAACCATCCATCCTTGGTATCACTCTGTCCATGAGTATCATATATCCATGATTAATATCCGTAAGAACAACATTCAAATGAATCACTATAAGACTATGGCAACCATATCAAATCACAAATATATCCCGACCCCTTGCAAGACTTAGGGCTCATGACTTACCAAGCAGAAGACCCACGTCCAACGTGATCCGGTCTACCTCGCCCTGCATCCCTTCACCTCATAGGTGATTCAGTCAAGGTCTAAGGCAGTCGCTCCGCGTCTGACGAAGCTAGTACCACCCCCACCGGGTAAAATAGTACCTAGCTCTGCGCATTCCAGCACATCTAGTGTGCCAAATAGCCGTGAGAGCGCCCTCCAGCGCATAGCATGCGAGGGACCCACTCCTCAACGGTAGCCCTACGGGACCAAATCTCAGTAATTCGTATCGAGTTTCCCACAGTCTCAATCATCAATACCATGTGAGGGACGCACCCATACCACGTCTCAATATACTCCAATAACTTATTCACATACATCTCAGTGTCAAAGTCCTCATGAACTCCTAAAGTTGCATACTTTATTGAAAATCATTTAAACTTCCATCACCATACAAGGGTTGATAGGGTAAAACAAACCCTTAGAATCATAAAATACACCCTTACAAAATATTTCCATTTCCTTAACCTTTTTTTTTCTACCTCTTAACCTAGTCTTCCGTAGAAGATCCCGCATCATCAGCGAACTTGAAACGGTTATCAGGACACGTCATCGCCGTGTGCCCCAATACTTCACATGTCGTGCAGGGTATTAATCCAGGTCCTCCTATATATGGACAATTAGTCCTCGCCTCACCATGTCCATGTAGTCCACAGAACGGGCAGACAATGCCTAAAGGGTGAGGACAATACCTACAGTTGTGCCCATCTTGATTGCACAACTCACATATATCGTAGGGATCTATCTCTCTAAGAGACTCCAGTATAATAGGCACATCAGCAATGGGATCCTCCAGAAGATGTGCTAGATCATCTTCTCCTTCCTCAGGAGGTTCCACCATCCCAGGAATGTCATCCATCAGATCCTCTGGAACAGGTGCTAAGTCCATATCATCCTCCTCAGGAGGTCCCTCCTGAAGGTCCACATTAACTTCCATACTGATACTGTCGGAAGTTGATACCAAATCTACCGGACAACTTAGTGTCCCTTTATCCCATAACTCAGTGTATTCTTCGTTGCTTGACATATCTGTGCCACATCATTTCAAAAATTTTCAACAATAATTCTAAATAAACCACACTTGGTTTCCAGGAAATTTGATCATGCATAATATCAAGTACTTTGTTTGGGAAGATTGCCAAATCAACACTCTTTGTTTTCTGTTGTTTCTGGGGAAATCTCTACATTCCTGTTCTTTGTTTCTCAGTGTGGGAGTTTCAGGGAAGTACATCCTACTTTGCTATGTTTGATATGTCCAGTTATGATGACTGTACTTTACTTTGCTATCTTTCATTGTTGTTCTCAGATAGATTGTTCAGTCCGAGTCACTCGAAGTAAATTAATCCGGCCCCCAGTCAGCGGACTCAGAAGAGTCGGTCAGTTGGGATTCTTATCCGTCAGAGAGACATGAAACCGTCTTAATCTTACTTCGATGATTCAACTTCCCGTTTCGCTCTGATACCAACTGTAACGCCCCGCCCTCTCCGTGAATTTCAGAGTCTAATTTTTTTTTTCTTTAAAATAAACATCGGAAGAGAGCGGGCGGCGTCACGACGCGAGTTAAGTTCGGACTACCCAAGTCTGAACCTTAACTGGCCACCCATGTGTACATGAAATAGACCATGATAGTGAATCACACATGGAACTAACATCAACATGCGGAATAATAAGACGAGATAGCAAGTAACAGTCTTAAATATTAACTAACATAGATCAACCATCCACAAATTATTATCCTAATCAAACCATAGCAAATAACGAATTATTACATGTCCAACAATAGTATTCAAATGACAGTAATATAACGTAATCCAAATCCATTATTAAAGCACTTAGGCTCAGCTCCCCTCTTGGTCAAGGACCTTTCCTTTCCCCTTGCTTGTACCTGCAATCTCCTCTGAGGATAGAATTAGGGCGTTAGATCAACGCGCCCAGTAGGTTCCCGAATCAGGGCTACCACATGTTAGCATATAAAACATGCATATACATATCATAATACATGATCATCAAAACAGGTAAAACAATGCTATGAAATATGCACATGCAATGAGCATCCCCCATCATGTACTTTCATAGCCATCACTTGACGTGCCTTGCACCGACAAGGTAAATTACAACACACCTTCATCTCTTCTATAAGCGATGTACATGTAATGAGCAACCCCCATCATGTACCATCGTATCCATCACTTGACGTGCCTTGCACCGACAAGGTAAATTACAACAACATTCATCTCTTCTATACAATATGTACATGCAATGGGCAACCCCCATCATGTATGATCGTAGCCATCACTGTAGAACTTCATTCATTATCCCATGACTATGCATGAGATGCCAATGCCTGTATGCCATTTGTTAATGCATAATATATCATTTGAAACACATATATTAAAACAAGAGTATCATAAGAAATACTGGGTAAAACCGTGGTTACAAGTAGGTAGGAAACCTACTGAAGAATCCCTTCAGTAACTGATCTTTCTTTCGCGTCACCCGGTCACGACTTGCACGTCGTTCGACTTCCGGTACCTTATCCATATATCAATCAATAAGTCACAACATCATTCACTTATTTAATCACATTATAGACCCATCCACATCATGTGGGGTTCGTGTCCGTACATCCAACCCTATGATCATTTCCATCATTGATCATTCGATTGGTATTTACAGTTTTTGCCATTGACCTTAAACCATATTGAAACCAACATTCATAACCATTCCACCATAGTGGGGTTCTATTACCCATTACCATATGGTTCTCCATTAGGATCTTTTTAAACCTTTTAATTCAACATGGAACCATTAACAATTACGACTCATAAGCTTAGCCTATTTAACCCATGCCATGGTCCATAATTATCATGAATGATCCCCTAATTAAAACAGTCATAAGCTCCCATTTAAAACAGCCCATTACTTATCAAAACAGTCCCATGGGGTTCGGCCATACTCATAGCCGAACCCTAGGGTTCACTTGATCCAATCAACACCATGATCACTCATGGTTTAATCATGCTAACTCAACCATGAATTAAACATGGTTCAGCCGCATATTAACCCACCAAAACAGTAACATATTAATCCATTTATTACCATAAGAACACCATATCTTCATATGGTTTTTAACTCACCAAAAACATGAAAGACTTACATGGGGTTCGGCCATCCAAGGTGGCCGAACCCTAGGTCCATGTTTTGGTCTCTCATACATATTTTTGGTGTCACTTATTCATATAAAAATCAGCACATCATTGCTGCACTTTAACCTCTCAAAACCATCTAATAAATTCATTATTTTGTCCAAATAACCATAACACCTCATGGGATTCGGCCATCCAAGATGGCCAATCCCCATGGTCCATTTTTCTAGTTTTAATCCACTGTTTTAGATCAGTAACTTAACCATAACATTACCACGGTTCAGCCATATATTAGCCAACCAAAATCAGTAAATAATCTTCATGTAAATCACATAAAAACCCCATGGTAATGTATGGTTTTTATCTCTCAAAACCATCACCATTAACCATAAAATGATCCCACCATTTCATGGGGTTCGGCCATGCTCATTGGCTGAACCCTATGGCCTTTGGTTTGAACCACTTAAACATGTCAATTAGATCCATGTTTTTTAACCATTCTAAAATATGTATTTAAATCTTAAATCAAAACCCAAAAACAGTCCACAAAATCCATGGTTTTCATGTTTCAAAAACATGAAAACCAAGCCATCTCTTACATGCGGTTCGGCCCTTCATGGTGGCCGAACCCAATGGTTATTTTTACCATTTTAAATCCTCCACTAATCAAGGTTGAAACCTTGGTGTATTCGGCCATAACCATGGCCAATACACACCACATTTGCTCCATGTTATTATACCAAAATAACAAATAAATACTTACCAAACTTCCAATCTTTCTCTTTGCCTTTGGTCCTTGGTTTCTCCCTTTTATTTCTTCCTTTCTTTTGCTGTTTTGTGCTTGATCTACTGGTGCAAATACCTCTGCTATTCCAGTTAGGAAAAAACGAATTTGAGAGAGGGAGAGAGAGAGAGATGGAAATTCTTGGATTTCCAATGTGAAAAATGGCCAACCTTGTGTGCTTATTGTTTTTGTAGTTCAGCCCCCAAAACTCCTCCACTCCCTCATAACCTCTTGCACAAACCAATGGGTATTGGGTGCCATCCAAGGCACCCCTTGGCAGCTACCTATGCAGCCATTCAAATCCCCAAGCATCTCATCACAATCCCATGTATTCCCATTTAATACATCATGGAAATCACCCCAAACAAGTCCCCAACGTGTGGGACTTGTTTGGGTGATTAAAGCTGGGCAAAACTCTTCCAATTCCCACTTGAACTCACTGATTTACAGTCCCATGGGTTTCCATTTTGACTCACCCAACTCAAGGTATTTTTATTCCAACCCAACTCATCACATTTAATGCATTTCATTTAATGCACATGAGTTAACTCACCTTTTGATTTAATTCCAACTCACCTCAGTCCCACTCAACTGATTTGACTCGTGTTTGAGATCCCTTGAGGGTTCACACGGTCAACAATAGTCAACTCGACCCGTTGGGTCCACTTTTAGCTCCTTGACCCGTTTTTGACTCCATGACCCAAATATGGAATTTTGGTCATTTGTAAATGGTTTTCATACATGGATCAAGCCTACCCATTTCTTCTCCACTTGATTTCCAATCAAATAGGCTTAACCCCATTTAATTTAAATTTACAAAACGGTCAAATAATCCAATAAGACCCGATAGGTCCCATTTGGGCCCTTTGACCCATTTAGCCATTTTTGACCCAAATGATGAAAATTACCCAACCAATCAAACTTAACATTCATAATGTGCTCATATGATTTTATTTTGAGCAATGGGCCCCACTATTTCCTTACTTAACATCACAAAATAATTAATTTAACAACTCAGGGGCATTTTGGTAATTTTCCACTTCATTGAGAAATTACCCAACCAATCAAACTTGACATTTATAATGTGCTCATATGACCTTAATTTGAGCAATGAGCCCCACCATTTCCTTATTTACAATCATATTTATTGAATTCACCAATCCAGGGGTATTTTCGTAAATATTCATCTTATTGAGAAATCGGGGTGTTACAATATAACCCTCTTTTTAAAATTTTCGTCCCGAAAATCGAGTGAAGTAGGGTTCTAAACGATTCCATAAATATCTCAGAGTGTGCTATTCTTATTTCCGATTTCAATTTCCCAAGTGACTTCTTCATTACCAGTGTAACAAATACCGCCGGTATTTTCGTTTTTACCGCGAAAATATCGGGAAAATAACGTTACCGCGTTAAAAACGCGATTTTATCGCCTATACCGTTTTTATCGGAAATTTACCGTTAAAAACGCGTTTTTAACGCGAGAAACGGTAAATTCGCGTTAAAAACGCGTTTTTACCGTTAAAATTTTTCTTCCGTACACGGCTATCCCATATGGCCATATACACAGCTATCCCATATACACGCTGCGCTTCACGCGCGCTGTCCACACGCAGCTGGAAACGAAAGGAGAAGCATGGATAAAATTTAATTATTTAAATAATAAAATTTATTTTAAAACTTTAAAGTTATTTTTTAAGCAGTGTGTACTTTGAAAATTTCTCAAATTAAATATCCGGACTAATTACGATAACCTGATAAAAATATTTTTAGACTTCAAGGTCTTTTGACACTCCTAAATATTTAAAACACAGTACTTTATAAATAAGGGTATCTCTAGGGTGTGTCAAAAACACATTTAGGAGTATTAAAAGACCTTAAAGTCTTAAAGTATTTTTATCAAATTATCGTAATTAGCCCGGATATTCAATTTGAGAAATTTTGGAAATACACAGTGCCTAAAAAATAACTTTAAAGTTTTAAAGGAGATTTTATTATTTAATACACTATGCACATTGTTTTTTAAGCACTGTGTATTTCTAAAATTTCTCAAATTGAATATCCATATTAATTACGATAACGTGATAAAAATACTTTGAAACTTTAAGGTCTTTTGACACTCCTAAATGTGTTTTCGGCACACCCTAGGGATACCTTTATTTGTAAAATACTGTGTTTTAAATATTTAAGAGTGTCAAAAGACCTTGAAGTCTTAAAGTATTTTTATCGGATTATCGTAATTAGTCCGGATATTTAATTTGAGAAATTTTCAAAGTACACACTGCTAAAAAAATAACTTTAAAGTTTTAAAATAAATTTTATTATTTAAATAATTAAATTTATTTCAGTTTGTAAATTTGAAAATCCCTTTATTTGATTTAAATTATCTCATAATGCAAACTTCAGAAAAAATCCCTTTATTATATTAATTTTTAATTATTATTTTAAATATTTATATTTTCCGCGAGATTTTCCCGTTAAATTCCCGTTAAAAACCCGAGAATTTGAAAATATCCCGTTATTAACAGTTGCCGTTAATATCCCGAGAACGGTATTTGTCACTATGTTCATTACCATGTCAATCCACACCACTTTGACAAATTGAATCGCTTGATTCCGTAACACCTTTTGTTCTGTCTCATGTTATATCTTTTTCTCGTGAGCCATTTGTGATCTCACATAGATCAATCTACTCTGTTTCACTTTACCTGCTCTCATAGTGTTTTCCATACGTACCGGCTCAATATGTTCTTTTATCTACTCTCTGTGTGAGGTAGCCTGCCAATGCGAGCCTATGCTCAGAGCTTTTTCTGATTCCATTTCAACTAGGTTTCTAGTTGCACTCTCCTGGAATTCCATCGGTTAACTACAGAGCCAGGTGATCAGTCTAACCCGGCAGTCGTCCATAGTTTCCCATTCAAGTTTCACCAGACACTTATCTTTTCCGTTGAGTACATTTCCAAATTTAAACACATCTTTCTTTGCACATAAGTCTCTATGTGACTAACAACTTTTGTTCCAACTTCCACGATACCAATTCTCGGCATCAATCCAAACCACCATGGGAATAATCACCCATGGTTAAAAACATCCTTCCCTGGTGTTTCGCTTTCAGTAAATATCATCTATCTCTGTTTTATAATCATCCATGAATATAACCCACTTATGGGTATAATCCATTCATGGAAACCATCCATCCTTGGTATCACTCTGTCCATGAGTATCATATATCCATGATTAATATCCGTAAGAACAACATTCAAATGAATCACTATAAGACTATGGCAACCATATCAAATCACAAATATATCCCGACCCCTTGCAAGACTTAGGGCTCATGACTTACCAAGCAGAAGACCCACGTCCAACGTGATCCGGTCTACCTCGCCCTGCATCCCTTCACCTCATAGGTGATTCAGTCAAGGTCTAAGGCAGTCGCTCCGCGTCTGACGAAGCTAGTACCACCCCCACCGGGTAAAATAGTACCTAGCTCTGCGCATTCCAGCACATCTAGTGTGCCAAATAGCCGTGAGAGCGCCCTCCAGCGCATAGCATGCGAGGGACCCACTCCTCAACGGTAGCCCTACGGGACCAAATCTCAGTAATTCGTATCGAGTTTCCCACAGTCTCAATCATCAATACCATGTGAGGGACGCACCCATACCACGTCTCAATATACTCCAATAACTTATTCACATACATCTCAGTGTCAAAGTCCTCATGAACTCCTAAAGTTGCATACTTTATTGAAAATCATTTAAACTTCCATCACCATACAAGGGTTGATAGGGTAAAACAAACCCTTAGAATCATAAAATACACCCTTACAAAATATTTCCATTTCCTTAACCTTTTTTTTTCTACCTCTTAACCTAGTCTTCCGTAGAAGATCCCGCATCATCAGCGAACTTGAAACGGTTATCAGGACACGTCATCGCCGTGTGCCCCAATACTTCACATGTCGTGCAGGGTATTAATCCAGGTCCTCCTATATATGGACAATTAGTCCTCGCCTCACCATGTCCATGTAGTCCACAGAACGGGCAGACAATGCCTAAAGGGTGAGGACAATACCTACAGTTGTGCCCATCTTGATTGCACAACTCACATATATCGTAGGGATCTATCTCTCTAAGAGACTCCAGTATAATAGGCACATCAGCAATGGGATCCTCCAGAAGATGTGCTAGATCATCTTCTCCTTCCTCAGGAGGTTCCACCATCCCAGGAATGTCATCCATCAGATCCTCTGGAACAGGTGCTAAGTCCATATCATCCTCCTCAGGAGGTCCCTCCTGAAGGTCCACATTAACTTCCATACTGATACTGTCGGAAGTTGATACCAAATCTACCGGACAACTTAGTGTCCCTTTATCCCATAACTCAGTGTATTCTTCGTTGCTTGACATATCTGTGCCACATCATTTCAAAAATTTTCAACAATAATTCTAAATAAACCACACTTGGTTTCCAGGAAATTTGATCATGCATAATATCAAGTACTTTGTTTGGGAAGATTGCCAAATCAACACTCTTTGTTTTCTGTTGTTTCTGGGGAAATCTCTACATTCCTGTTCTTTGTTTCTCAGTGTGGGAGTTTCAGGGAAGTACATCCTACTTTGCTATGTTTGATATGTCCAGTTATGATGACTGTACTTTACTTTGCTATCTTTCATTGTTGTTCTCAGATAGATTGTTCAGTCCGAGTCACTCGAAGTAAATTAATCCGGCCCCCAGTCAGCGGACTCAGAAGAGTCGGTCAGTTGGGATTCTTATCCGTCAGAGAGACATGAAACCGTCTTAATCTTACTTCGATGATTCAACTTCCCGTTTCGCTCTGATACCAACTGTAACGCCCCGCCCTCTCCGTGAATTTCAGAGTCTAATTTTTTTTTTTTCTTTAAAATAAACATCGGAAGAGAGCGGGCGGCGTCACGACGCGAGTTAAGTTCGGACTACCCAAGTCTGAACCTTAACTGGCCACCCATGTGTACATGAAATAGACCATGATAGTGAATCACACATGGAACTAACATCAACATGCGGAATAATAAGACGAGATAGCAAGTAACAGTCTTAAATATTAACTAACATAGATCAACCATCCACAAATTATTATCCTAATCAAACCATAGCAAATAACGAATTATTACATGTCCAACAATAGTATTCAAATGACAGTAATATAACGTAATCCAAATCCATTATTAAAGCACTTAGGCTCAGCTCCCCTCTTGGTCAAGGACCTTTCCTTTCCCCTTGCTTGTACCTGCAATCTCCTCTGAGGATAGAATTAGGGCGTTAGATCAACGCGCCCAGTAGGTTCCCGAATCAGGGCTACCACATGTTAGCATATAAAACATGCATATACATATCATAATACATGATCATCAAAACAGGTAAAACAATGCTATGAAATATGCACATGCAATGAGCATCCCCCATCATGTACTTTCATAGCCATCACTTGACGTGCCTTGCACCGACAAGGTAAATTACAACACACCTTCATCTCTTCTATAAGCGATGTACATGTAATGAGCAACCCCCATCATGTACCATCGTATCCATCACTTGACGTGCCTTGCACCGACAAGGTAAATTACAACAACATTCATCTCTTCTATACAATATGTACATGCAATGGGCAACCCCCATCATGTATGATCGTAGCCATCACTGTAGAACTTCATTCATTATCCCATGACTATGCATGAGATGCCAATGCCTGTATGCCATTTGTTAATGCATAATATATCATTTGAAACACATATATTAAAACAAGAGTATCATAAGAAATACTGGGTAAAACCGTGGTTACAAGTAGGTAGGAAACCTACTGAAGAATCCCTTCAGTAACTGATCTTTCTTTCGCGTCACCCGGTCACGACTTGCACGTCGTTCGACTTCCGGTACCTTATCCATATATCAATCAATAAGTCACAACATCATTCACTTATTTAATCACATTATAGACCCATCCACATCATGTGGGGTTCGTGTCCGTACATCCAACCCTATGATCATTTCCATCATTGATCATTTGATTCGTATTTACAGTTTTTGCCATTGACCTTAAACCATATTGAAACCAACATTCATAACCATTCCACCATAGTGGGGTTCTATTACCCATTACCATATGGTTCTCCATTAGGATCTTTTTAAACCTTTTAATTCAACATGGAACCATTAACAATTACGACTCATAAGCTTAGCCTATTTAACCCATGCCATGGTCCATAATTATCATGAATGATCCCCTAATTAAAACAGTCATAAGCTCCCATTTAAAACAGCCCATTACTTATCAAAACAGTCCCATGGGGTTCGGCCATACTCATAGCCGAACCCTAGGGTTCACTTGATCCAATCAACACCATGATCACTCATGGTTTAATCATGCTAACTCAACCATGAATTAAACATGGTTCAGCCGCATATTAACCCACCAAAACAGTAACATATTAATCCATTTATTACCATAAGAACACCATATCTTCATATGGTTTTTAACTCACCAAAAACATGAAAGACTTACATGGGGTTCGGCCATCCAAGGTGGCCGAACCCTAGGTCCATGTTTTGGTCTCTCATACATATTTTTGGTGTCACTTATTCATATAAAAATCAGCACATCATTGCTGCACTTTAACCTCTCAAAACCATCTAATAAATTCATTATTTTGTCCAAATAACCATAACACCTCATGGGATTCGGCCATCCAAGATGGCCAATCCCCATGGTCCATTTTTCTAGTTTTAATCCACTGTTTTAGATCAGTAACTTAACCATAACATTACCACGGTTCAGCCATATATTAGCCAACCAAAATCAGTAAATAATCTTCATGTAAATCACATAAAAACCCCATGGTAATGTATGGTTTTTATCTCTCAAAACCATCACCATTAACCATAAAATGATCCCACCATTTCATGGGGTTCGGCCATGCTCATTGGCTGAACCCTATGGCCTTTGGTTTGAACCACTTAAACATGTCAATTAGATCCATGTTTTTTAACCATTCTAAAATATGTATTTAAATCTTAAATCAAAACCCAAAAACAGTCCACAAAATCCATGGTTTTCATGTTTCAAAAACATGAAAACCAAGCCATCTCTTACATGCGGTTCGGCCCTTCATGGTGGCCGAACCCAATGGTTATTTTTACCATTTTAAATCCTCCACTAATCAAGGTTAAAACCTTGGTGTATTCGGCCATAACCATGGCCAATACACACCACATTTGCTCCATGTTATTATACCAAAATAACAAATAAATACTTACCAAACTTCCAATCTTTCTCTTTGCCTTTGGTCCTTGGTTTCTCCCTTTTATTTCTTCCTTTCTTTTGCTGTTTTGTGCTTGATCTACTGGTGCAAATACCTCTGCTATTCCAGTTAGGAAAAAACGAATTTGAGAGAGGGAGAGAGAGAGAGATGGAAATTCTTGGATTTCCAATGTGAAAAATGGCCAACCTTGTGTGCTTATTGTTTTTGTAGTTCAGCCCCCAAAACTCCTCCACTCCCTCATAACCTCTTGCACAAACCAATGGGTATTGGGTGCCATCCAAGGCACCCCTTGGCAGCTACCTATGCAGCCATTCAAATCCCCAAGCATCTCATCACAATCCCATGTATTCCCATTTAATACATCATGGAAATCACCCCAAACAAGTCCCCAACGTGTGGGACTTGTTTGGGTGATTAAAGCTGGGCAAAACTCTTCCAATTCCCACTTGAACTCACTGATTTACAGTCCCATGGGTTTCCATTTTGACTCACCCAACTCAAGGTATTTTTATTCCAACCCAACTCATCACATTTAATGCATTTCATTTAATGCACATGAGTTAACTCACCTTTTGATTTAATTCCAACTCACCTCAGTCCCACTCAACTGATTTGACTCGTGTTTGAGATCCCTTGAGGGTTCACACGGTCAACAATAGTCAACTCGACCCGTTGGGTCCACTTTTAGCTCCTTGACCCGTTTTTGACTCCATGACCCAAATATGGAATTTTGGTCATTTGTAAATGGTTTTCATACATGGATCAAGCCTACCCATTTCTTCTCCACTTGATTTCCAATCAAATAGGCTTAACCCCATTTAATTTAAATTTACAAAACGGTCAAATAATCCAATAAGACCCGATAGGTCCCATTTGGGCCCTTTGACCCATTTAGCCATTTTTGACCCAAATGATGAAAATTACCCAACCAATCAAACTTAACATTCATAATGTGCTCATATGATTTTATTTTGAGCAATGGGCCCCACTATTTCCTTACTTAACATCACAAAATAATTAATTTAACAACTCAGGGGCATTTTGGTAATTTTCCACTTCATTGAGAAATTACCCAACCAATCAAACTTGACATTTATAATGTGCTCATATGACCTTAATTTGAGCAATGAGCCCCACCATTTCCTTATTTACAATCATATTTATTGAATTCACCAATCCAGGGGTATTTTCGTAAATATTCATCTTATTGAGAAATCGGGGTGTTACATCGGCATCATCCGGGGAAGGCCAACAAGGTGGCAGATGCTCTTAGTCGTATGTCTCATGCATCAGTGGCATGTCTGATCAGGATCGAATGGGAGATGTTGAATACCATTCGTGAGTTCAATCTATACATCACAAATCATCGGAGTAGGTACAATTTGATCATACGATCCAACATGGTTACAAAGATTGAACAGGAGCAGCGAGCAGATCCGGAAATGGAAGAGACATGGGCCAAGATGTCTATTGGCGAGGTTGTACCGGATTGGGAATTACGACCAGGACAGGGTCATATGTTCCGGGGTAGAATTTATGTGCCAAGAAGCTGCAGAAAAGAATTACTGATAGAGGCACATCAGAGAAAGCTCTCCATTCATCCGGGTAGCACAAAAATGTATCATGACTTAAAAAGACATTATTGGTGGCATGGACTCAAGAAGGATGTTGCAGAGTTTGTGGCTCATTGTTTAACTTGTCAGCAAGTTAAGACGGAACACCAGAAGCCACCAGGGTTACTCAAACCCTTATCTGTGCCAGAATGGAAATGGGAGCACATTTCCATGGACTTTGTGACGGGATTGCCGAGGTCCTCGAAGGGCAATTGACGCTATATGGGTCGTGGTAGACCGACTGACCAAATCCGCGCATTTTATTCCTATCAAGATGTCGGATTCATCTGAGACATTGGGTCAGCGGTATATCAAGGACATCATCAGATTACATGGTGTTCCTCGGACAATCGTATCTGATAGAGATGGCCAATTCACCGGAAGGGTGTGGCAGAGCATGCAGTTGGCCATGGGGACCAATCTACTTATTAGCACAGCATTCCATCCACAGACCAATGGACAATCGGAAAGAACAATACAACCATTAGAGGACATGCTAAGAGCGTGCATGCTAGACTTCAAAGGTGGATGGGAGGATCATTTGCCATTGGTGGAGTTTTCTTATAACAATAGCTACCAAGCAAGTCTTCAGATGGCACCATTCGAAGCTTTGTATGGTAGACCATGCAGGTCACCAGTGTGCTGGACCGAGGTCGGCGAACCTGCGCTGATAGGACCCGAGTTGGTTGCAGAAACTACTGCACAGATCCAGCTGATACGTCAACATTTGTTGACCGTACAGAGTCGGCAAAAAAGCTATGCTGATAAGAGGAGGAGGTTTCTCGAATTTGAAGTGGGAGACATGGTATTCTTGAAGGTCTCGCCATGAAAAGGGCACATGAGATTTGGGAAGAAAGGAAAATTGTCGCCAAGATATGTGGGACTGTTTTCAATTATCAGAAGGATGGGAGATGTAGCCTATCAGTTTGCACTTCCTTCGCAATTGGCGTCTCTACATGATGTATTCCATGTGTCGATGCTGAGGAAGTACAACCCTGATCCATCTCATGTCTTGAATGTGCAAGATATAGATGTGCAAAGCGACGTCACTTATGTCGAGAAGCTGGTCAGAATATTAGAGAGTGAACAAAGGGTGTTGCGTAACCGAGCGATTCAGTTCGTCAAGGTGGTATGGGATCGACATGGTGTTGAGGAAGCCACTTGGGAACTGGAATCGGAGGTGAGAACATCTCACCCTGAATTGTTTGTATGAATTATTTTGAAATCCTACTTCGTTCGATTTTCGGGATGAAAATTATAAAAAGAGTATTGTATTGTAACACCCTGGAATTTCAAAGATAACAATTTATATGAATTTATTCATATTTACGGAATTGCCATTGAGAAATATTTGAGTTGAATTTAAATGGGTCAATGGCTCAATCAAGACCCAATGGTTAGTAGTTTTGATTACAAAACAATAAATGGAAAAGATGTACATAAACGGGTCGAAAATCATAATTGGGTCAAATTTTGTTAAATGGGTCAAAGTGGCCAAATTGGACCCAATGGGTTGTGGTTGACATGTTTGACCATTAATTGAGCTCAAAGCTTAATTGGGTTAAGATGAGTTAAATGTTTGAGTTGGATTTGAGTTGAAATAAATGATGGAGTTTAGTTGAGTGGACTTTATTAGTTGAGTTACATTAATGAATGAGTTGAGTTTGGGTGAGTTAAATAAATGAGGTAGATGGAATAATTATTTTAATGAGTAGAGTGTGTGTAAGATGTGGTGTGGGCTGGTGGTAGGTTTTAAACACAATAAAAAAACGTTGGCTGCATGGGAGGCATTACCCTGCATGTAACTCCCATCTAAGTGATGAATGAAATGAGAGTTACATTTTGGAAGTTACATGGGTTGTATGGGATGACCGTTTGAGCGTTACAAACACAAGTGGTTGATGAAAGGTGGCTGTTATGGAGTACCCATTTCAAACAAAGGACGTTGGAGCATGGAAGAGTTGCATGTCAAAAAAATGAAACTCCCACTTTGGCGTTGATGAGCATCAAAAGGATGGAAGTTACACAAGGGCATGAGGGTTTATTCCATGCTTAGGTATTCAAAGAGACAACCAATGGAGGGTGCAGCACAAGGGAGTTTTCATTTACATGTGAAACTCTCACATGCAATATTAATGCAAGATGGATAGTGTGAGGAATGCACACAGCAAAACCGTTGGGTACCCTTGGTGTTTCATCTCAAGATGAAACCCCCATTTGGTTTATTAATAAGAGGAGGAGCAAAGGAGGGGGGTTACACAAATTCAAACCACAAGAGACGTTGGTTGCTTGGGGTGTTTCACTTCATAGATGAAACCCCCAAGTAACATCAAGAACTTTGATTGAGGTGAGGGAGTTACACAAAGTTAACCTTGGGCTGTTTTTGGTCAAACAAAGGATTTTCATTTTACTCTCTCTCTCTCTCTCTCTTCCTTGGATTGATACTATCTTTCCAAACACCTAGAGCAGCAGCTAGTTGCTTAATCAGTCCTTGACCGATCTCTCCATCAAGGAATCAAGAAGAAGGAGAGGTTAAGAAAGGGAAATGAACAAGCCGGAGAGAAGATCAATTGGAGGAGTCGCGGAAACGGTAGGTTATCGATAAACTATCCTTAATAAAGAATCATGATCCGGCCATTGGATGGCCGAATCTAACAAGGGTTAAATATTGGTTGGAAGTGCATGATTAAGATGAAAAAATGGATTATAGGGTTCGGCCAATTGGGTTGGCCGAACCCCATGAAAAGATTGGGTTAAGTTGGATGGTCTTTTTGAACCAAAATCATGGACTATTTTTGGATGCTAAATTAGATTGATTACTTGCTTTGAAAAGTTCTAAAAGTATGGTTTTAAGTGTCATGTGTTGGGCTATGGATTGGCCGAACACATCAAGTAATTTAATCTTGAATAAGATAGTTTAAAAAGGAAAGAAAATACATCATTGGGTTCGGCCATTTTGGTTGGCCGAACCCCATGATAAGAGTGCTTATGTTTGGTGTTTTGAAGGTCAAAAATCATCTCAAAACATGGTAAATTTTATGGGTTATCTTGTGACCAAAAATAAGTAAGTATGTGTAACACCCCGATTTCTCAATAAGATGAATATTTATGAAAATGCCCCTGGATTGGTGAATTCAATAAATGTGATTGTAAATAAGGAAATAGTGGGGCCCATTGCTCAAATAAAGATCATATGAGCACATTATGAATGTCAAGTTTGATTGGATGGGTAATATCTCAATGAAGTGGATAAATTACGAAAATGCCCCTGATGTGTTAAATTAATTATTTTGTGATGTTAAGTAAGGAAATGGTGGGGTCCATTGCTCAAATTAAGATGATATAAGCATATTATAAATGTCAGGTTTGATTGGATAGGTAATGAACATCAATTGGGTCGAAAATGGCTAAATGGGTCAAAGGGCCCAATTGGACCCAATAAGTCAAAATGGATGATTTGACCATTGTGTAAGCTCAAATTAAATGGGGTTAAGCTTATTTGATTGGAAATCAAGTGGAGAAAAAAATGGGTAGGCTTGATCCATATGTGAAAACCATTTACAAATGACCAAAATACCATAATTGGGTCATGGAGTCAAAAACGGGTCAAGGAGCTAAAAGTGGACCCAACGGGTCGAGTTGACTATGGTTGACCGTGTGGACCCTCTAGGGAGCTAAAACACGAGTTAAATCAGTTGAGTGGGACTGAAGTGAGTTGGAATTAAATCAAGGGTTGAGTTAACTCATGTGCATTGAATGAAATGCATTAATTATGGTGAGTTGGACATTGAGTTGAGTGAGTCAAAAATGGAAGTCAAATGGGCTGAAAATTCAGTGAGATAAGTGGGGTGGCTGTTTTGAGGGTTACAAATACAAGGTTAACCAAGGGGCTAGTCATTGAGCATGGAGAGTTTTATTTAAAAGTTGAAACTCCAAGATAGATATTAAAACCAATGGGAGTTACAAAGTGTATTCACACTTGGAGGAGGGGAGTTTCATTTCAAGAATGAAACTCTCAAATGGGACATTGATGAGGATCAAATGGGCTGAATGGAGCTGCTGTATTATAGAGTTACAAATGAGGTTTTGACTTTTAAAATTCAAATATGATAAGACTACACATTGGAGTGGGGGGAAGGTTTCATTTCTAGATGAAACCCCCATGTAAGATGATAATGAGAGGAGGAATAAAAAGAGAGGTTACACAAATACCAGCGTGGGAGACGTTGGAGAGCTTGGGGAGGTTTCATTGCATAGATGAAACCCCCAAGTAAGCATAAAGGACTTGGGGTTAATATGGGAGTTACTTGTGAGGCAAGGTTGGGCTGAATTTGAGTAGCCAAAAGAGGTTCAATTTTCTATCTCTATCTCTCTCTCTCTTTGCTGTCTTCTACATTCCAAAAGCAAGAACAACAGGTGGTTACTGATTTGCAATCAGTCCTTGGTTGATTTCTTTCACCAAGACAAAAGCACACTTTGAGCAAAAGGAGTTGGCACCAAGCTTTAAGATCAAAGTTTCCTTTCTCTCTCTTTCTCCCTCAAATCCATGTCATCTGGCTGAAGTATTCCAAGGAGATTACAGCAAGGTCAGTCTCAGCCCAAAGAACAGTAAGAGAGAAGGAGAGGTCGAGGAAATAAAGGGTCAAGAAAGGAGTCAAAAGAACCGAAGGAGACGCGGTGTTCGTAAGTGCATTTTGAACCCTTGTTTAATAGATTAGTTAAGAAAATGAGATCTGGCCATCGTATGTCCAGATCCATCAATGGTTTAAATATGGGATTATGATGTTTAAAAGTGATAAAATATGGACCATAGGGTTCGGCCCTTTGGATGGCCGAACCCCATGGGAAAACTTGGTGATTTTTATGGTGTTTGAGAGATGAAATTCATATTATGTATTGAAGTTCTTTTAAAGGATTTTAAAGGGAGATAAGGTCACTGATTTTGACTAGTTATTACATGGCTGAATTATGTGTTTATTAAGCTAAATACTGATAAAAAAATATGGACAAATATTGGAGGGTTTACATCAAGGAAACCTTGGGGTTCGGCCATGTGTATGGCCTAACCCCATGGACTGTTTTTTTATGGTTATTTGGGTCAAGTGTAGGATGGATTTTTATGTAAACATAATGTGCTTTGATTTAAGAATAAACCAAGTTTATAAATGGATAAATGGATCTAAACCATAGGCCATGAGGTTTAGCCAATTGTGTGGGCCGAACCCCATGAAATGGTATGACATTTCATGGAAGTATTAAATGGTTTTGTGATATTTTAAAGGATTTAAAGTGAAGATAAGCTTACTGTTTTTAGGTAACTATGGCTTGGCCGAACCATATTAATACTATGGTTAAATTATGGATTAAAACCATGGACAATGGTTGGATTAATTACACCAAGAACCATAGGGTTCGGCCATATGTATGGCCGAACCCCATGAACTGTTATGTGGATATTTGGATTGAGTTTTACAAAATGGAAATCATACAAGGTGATGGGCTTATTGGCTGGTTTTGAAAGGTAAAAACATGATAACATTATACTGTTATCTTATGTCTAAATGAGACCAAAAACATGTTTAAAAGGACCAAAACTATGGGGTTCTATGGCTAAGATAAGACATGGAAGTTTAAGTTGATTTTTGGGACTTAGACTAAGTTAGAATCACATGAATGAATGCTTAACTTGCTATTATGTAAATAAGGTTTTGGGATTTCTAGAACGGTGTACAACAAGCCGTGATCGGAAGACGGTTCAAAGGAAGGGTCGAACAAAGTAAACAAGTGTAGGTTTCCTACCTTTATTGTAACCACTATTCCATATGTTGTTTTATGTTGATTTCGATAACTTATATGATTGTAAAGTTATGTTTCTAAATGTCATGATTGCATAGACATCTCATGCATGGCATGGGATGATGGTGTTGTAACCGGAGGCCACACTCCGTCGGGGCGTCCGAAAGACCACTGTGGGGTACCCTGATGATGAGAATCCCATCAGGAGGAATCCGGAGGCCACACTCCGTCGGGGCGTCCGAAAGACCACTGTGGGTTACCTTGACGATGAGAATCCCGTCAAGTGATGGCTATGTTGAATGGTGATGGGTAGGACTCATTACATGTTCATTTCATACATAGCATGTTTTTATGGAATTTTGTCTCACATGTATTATTATTATATTATTTGCATGTTTTTGACTAACCATGTGGTAGCCCTATTCGGAAACACTACTGGGCGCGTTGATCTAACGCCCTAATTCTATGCTCAGAGGAGATTGCAGGTACAAGCAAAGGGAAATGAAAGGTAGTTAACCGGGAGGGGAGCCAAGCCTAAGCGCTTGAATGAAGGACTGAACTACTTTATATTACTGTCTTTTGAATACTTTTGTGGGACATGTAATAATTCATTACTTACTATGGTTTGATTAGGTTAATAACCATTGGATGGTTGATCTATGTTAACTTATGTTTAAGACTGTTACTTGCTATCTCGTCTTTCTTTTCTGCAATTAATCTAGGTTTTTTCGCATGTTGATGTTGGTTCCATGTGTGATTCATAATCATGGTCTATTCCATGTACACATGGTTGGCCAGTTAAGGTTCAAACTTGGGTAGTCTGAACTTAACTCGCGTCGTGATGCCACCCGCTCTCTTTCGATGTTTTATGATTACTTTTAAAAAAAAAATTTGACTCTGAACTTCTCGAAAAGGGCGGGGCGTTACAGTTGGTATCAGAGCGAAACGGGAAGTTGAATATTCCGAAGTAAGATTAAGACGGTTTCATGTCTCACTGACGGATAAGAATCCCAACTGACCGACTCTTCGGAGTCCGCTGACTGGGGGCCAGATTAATTTACTTCGTAGACTCAGACTGAACAATCAATCTGAGAACAATAAAGATAGCAAAGGAAGTACAGTCAACATAAATGGATATACCAAACATAGCAACATAGTAAACACTTCCCCGATATCCCCAAATTGAGAAACAAACACATGATACTTAGGGAGGTTTTTCCCCTAGAACAGGAGAACATAAAGATTTCCCCAAATTGAGAAATGATACTTAGGAAGTTTCCCCAAAAAAAAAACAAAGAAATACAAAGACTGCTTATTTGGCAATTTTCCCCGAGGACAAGAAACACAATATGTTTATTTGGTAAAATTCCCCAAACACGAGACATTATATGATACATAGGAAGAATCCCCAAACAAGAAGTACAAGATGTTGATTAGGGAAAATTCCCCAAAACAATGATTAGTTTGATTTGATTTATGGTTGTTATTGATATGTTTTTGTTGCTGTGATACAGATATGACGAGCAACATAGAGTACACCGAGTTGTGGGACAGAGGGACACCTAGCCGTCCGATAGACCTAGTTTCTTCTTCCGACGATGCTAGCATACCAAACTTCATCAATGAAGTTGAAAACAGTCAGGACATGGAGGTAAGATCGCCCGAATACAATGTTGGGGCCTTTGTACCCGAAGAGGATGAGGAATATGTCCCAAACATAAGAGAATTTGTAGGGGAGATAGAGCCTGGGTATATGTGCAAGTTGTGCAATCAGGAGGGGCACAATTGTACTTACTGCCCCCACCTCCTTGAGGTCATTTGCCCTGTTTGTGGACTGCACGGGCACGGGAAGGAGAGGACTAATTGTCCTTACATTGGAGGACCGGGAATAATACCCTGTTTGACGTGCGGAGTGTTGGGGCACGTGTCGATGACATGCCCTGACAATTTCTTTGACGATGATGCAGGGTCTTCTACAGAAGACTAGGTTAAGAGGTAGAAAGAAAGGTTAGGGAAATGGAAATATTTTGTAAGGGTGTATTTTGTGATTCTAAGGGTTTTGTTTTACCCTATCAACCCTTGTATGGTGATGGAAGTTTAAATGATTTTCAATAAAGTATGTAACTTTAGGAGTTCATGAGGACTTTGACACTGAGATGGATGTGTTATTTGAATTATGTGGACACTGTAATTTGGTAACTAGATTTGTTGGTTGTAATAAGTAGTTAAAATAGATGCTATGGTTTGTTTTAAGTCGGATAGTTTGATTGAACGATTAGTTAAGATTGATTAGTAATTTTGGAGAATAAGTTATGTACTTTGCTATCTAAGAATGGAAAATTGGAATATTCATAGGTTCTATTATAACCTCAGTTGGATTAAGACTAAGTTAATTCCGCAAGTTATATATGTACCATGTGCGGATCAGTTTTATGGACTTAGTTCATACGCACATGGGCTTGGCCAGTTAAGGGTCGAATTTAGAGATCCGAACTTAACTCGCGTCGTGACACTCCGCCCCGATCACATGATTATTTTATATTTTAAAAAAAAAATTAAACTCTGAAAATTAGAGTGAAAAGGGCGGGGCGTTACAGTATGATGAGAAGATTTACATCAAGGAAACCTTGGAGTTCGGCCATGAGTATGGCCTAACCCCATGGACTGTTTTGTATAGTTATTTGGGTTAAGTGTAGGATGGATTTTAAGTAATCATTATGTGCTTTGATCTAAGAATAAGTTAGGTTTATCTATGGACTTAGTGCTGAGTTTATAATTGTAACGCCCCGCCCTCTTTAGAGAATTTCAGAGTCTAATTTTTTTTTAAAATAATAATAAAACATCGGAAGAGAGCGGGCGGCGTCACGACGCGAGTTACGTTCAGACTACTCAAGTCTGAACCTTAACTGGACACCCATGTATACATGGAATAGACCATGATAATGAACCACACATGGAACTAACATCAACATGCGGAATAACCTAGATTAACTGCGGAAAAGAAAGACTAGATAGCAAGTAACAATCTCAAACATTAATTAGCATAAATCATCCATCCAAAGTTATTAACCTAATCAAACCATAGCAAGTAATGACTTATTACATGTCCAACAAAATATAGTTCAAATGACAGTAATGTAAAGAAGTCCAGTCCATCATTCAAGCGCTTAAGCTTGGCTCCCCTCCCGGTCAACGACCTTTTCTTTCCCTTTGCTTGTACCTGCATTCTCCTCTGAGGATAGAATTAGGGCGTTAGATCAACACGCCCAGTAGGTTCCCGAATCAGGGCTACCACATGTTAGCATATAAAACATGCATATATATATCATATTACATGATCATTAAAAACAGGTAAAACCATGCTATGAAGTATGCACATGCAATGAGCATCCCCCTTCATGTACCTTCATAGCCATCACTTGACGTGCCTTGCACCGTCAAGGTAAATCACAATACAACTTCCATCTCTTCATCATTGACTGATTCATATCACGTATTAGTCCTCCTGGCGGGACTCTCATCGCTTAAGGAGACCATTGTGACTATGATCATCATGTTACTCCTCCTGGCGTGACTCGCACCGCCGAAGAAGACGTAACCCATAAATTGCAACACTGTAGAACCTCATTCATCGTCCCATGTCTATGCATGAGATGCCAATGCTTGTATGCCATTTGTTAATGCATAATATATCATTTGAAACCACATAAAAATATACAAGAGTCTCATAAAGAAAACTAGGGTAAAACTGTGGTTACAAGTAGGTAGGAAACCTACTCAAGCTTTGCTTAAGTGTCTGTTCCTTTTTGAACTTCAACTGGTCACGACTAGCTCGTCGTTCAACTTTCGGTACCTTATTATGTAACAATAAGTAAATCATATTCTCATTTACATGTCCATTCACATATGAGACCGAAAACATCTTATAAGTCCTTTGATCAATCTTTTCATTTGGCTTGTATTCACAGATTTGCCATTGGTCTAACCAATGTCTAATTTTGCTCATAATCAAAGCCCATATGACCAAACCACCTTAGTGGGGTTCGGCTATACTACTTGGCCGAACCTCACCACTTTTCTTTGGTCCTTTACATCATACCTACATCCATCTCCCATTCATTAAGAATTAGCACAAAGTCCATCAATAATCATTTATGGCCGAACCTCACCCTATGTATTTTCATCCCATATTCCTTATCTATCATGCTTGGTTATTTACTGATATTAAGTACATAATATACATACATAATTCTTGAATCAAAGGCATGGATTCATTCAAAATCTCCACTATGTTCTTACTCCATATAACCATAAAACAGTCCATGGGGTTCTCTTGGTTTAACTAGTCCATGATTAATCCCTGATTTAAATTAGTAACTTAACAGTAACATTACCATGGTTCAGCCATATATTGGCCAACCAAAATCAGTAAATAAACTTCATGTAAATCACATAAAAATATCCACCATTGGTATGGTTTTTATCTTACCAAAAACCATACCAACTTATCAAACACTTTTATGGGGTTCAGCCATCCCATGTGGCCGAACCCTATGCCCATGTTTTGGACCCTTTTTAACTTACATTATATGTCCATTAAATCATGTAATAATCAACATAGTATTGTATGGTTTTACACTTCAAAAACCATCCAATTACCCAAACAAGATCATGGGGTTCGGCCATCCCATGTGGCCAAACCCAATGATACATTTATACCATTTTAATCAATCTTAATCCAAGGTTTTATTCCTTGATGCATTCGGCCATTCCATGGCCCAAAACATGACATCCAATTTCATGATTTAAAAACCTTTCCACCTTGTATCTTAGATCATAAAAAACAGTCCATGATTTTACAAAAACCATCACTTAAACAAATAAATTTCATGGGGTTCGGCCACCCAAAGTGGCCGAACCCTATGGTCCATGTTTTCCATCTTTTAAACCATTCTTTTAGACCATGTTAACTTCATCCTTTTTGTCATTCAGATCCAGGTTTATAATCCTTTCTATAACATGTATTTGATTCTTAAATAAAACCCAGAAATCAGTCCGTAAACCTCCATGGTTTCCATGTTTCAAAACATGAAAAAACCACCCATCTTTTACATGGGGTTCGGCCCTCCATGGTGGCCGAACCCAATGGTTATTTTTACCATTTTATATCCTTCGTTAATCAACGTTAAAACCCTGATGTAATCGGCCATAACCATGGCCCAATACACACCTATTTTATTAATCAAAAGTCCATGGAAATACTTACCAATTTTCCAAGCCTTTCTTCTTGACTTTTGATCCTTGCATCCTATCTTTTATTTCTTCCTTTCGTCCTTAATTCCTTGCTGGTTTAAGCTTGAATAATTGGTGCCAAAACCTCTGCTGTTCCAGCCAAGAAAACGAATTGGAGAGAGGGAGAAAGAGATGGGAAAAACTTGGGTTTGCAATGACAAAAATCGGCTAAACATGGGGGTTCAATCCTTTTGTATTTCAGCCCCCAAACCCCTCCACTTCCTCCTCAATTCATGCACAAAACGATGGGTCTTGGGTGCTATCCAAGGCACCCCTTGGCACCTACCCATGCAGCCATTCAGCTTTCCATGCAACTCATCTCAAACCCATCATTTGCATTTAACATTCATCATGGAAATCACCAAAACAAGTCCCCAATGTGTGGGACTTGTTTTGGTGGTTATGACCCAGCCAACCTCTTCAAATTCCCACTCAACTCACTGGTTTACAGCCCCTTTAATTTCCATTTTGACTCACTTGAACTCAAGGTCATTTAGATTTCCATCTCAACTCACCCAACTCACATACTTAATGCATTTCATTTAACGCACATGAGTTGACTCACTACTAGATTTAATTCCAACTCACTTCAGTCCACTCAAACTGATTTAACTCATATTTTAGCTCCCTTGAGGGTCCACACGGTCAACCTATAGTCAACTCGACCCGTTGGGTCCACCTTTAGCTCCTTGACCCGTTTTTGACCCCATGACCCAATTATGGGTATTTTGGTCATTTGTAATTGGTTTTTGCATGTGGATCAGGCCTACCCATTTTTCCTCCACTTGATTTCCAATCAAATCAGCCTAACCCCATTTAATTTAAGTTCACAAAACGGTCAAATAATTTAGTAAGACCCGATGGGTCCCATTTGGGCCCTTTGAGCCATTTAGCCATTTTTGACCCACTTGATGTAAATTACCCAACCAATCAAACTTAACATTCATAATGTGCTCATATGATCTTAATTTGAGCAATGGGCCCCACCATTTCCTTACTTTACATCACAAAATAATTAATTTAATAACTCAGGGGCATTTTGGCAATTATCCATTTCATTGAAAAATTGGGGTGTTACAATAATTAAATAAATGGATCTAAACCATAGGCCATGAGGTTCAGCCAATTGGGTTGGCCGAACCCCATGAAATGGTATGACATTTCCATGAAAGTATTTAATGGTTTTGTGAGATTAAAACCATATAAAGTTATGGTGTTCTTGTGGCAATTAATGGGATACTTGGGTACTGTTTTTGGTTGATTAATAAGCAGCTGAACCATGTATTATTCATGGTTGAATCAGCTTGTAAAAACCATGAGTAATCATGGTGATGATTGGACCAAGTGAACCATAGGGTTCGGCCATGCATGGCCGAATCCCATGGATCATTTTATGAGGACTATTTTATTAAAACCAAATGGTTTCAAATTTAAAAGATCATGGAACATCTTGAGTGGTTAATAAATAATTGTTATGTGAACATTTAGACAAATCATGGGTCGGCCATTTCTTGGCCGAACTATGGGGTTCTATGGCTAAGATAGGACATGGAAGTTTAAGAGGATTTTTGGGACTTAGACTAAGTTAGAATCACATGAATGAATGCTTAACTTGCTGTTATCTAAATAAGGTTTTGGGATTTCTAGAACGGTGTACAAGCCGTGATCGGAAGACGGTTCAAAGGAAGGGTCGAACAAAGTAAACAAGTGTAGGTTCCCTACCTTTATTGTAACCATTATTCCATATGCTGTTCTATGTTGATTTCGATAACTTTTATGATTGTAACGTTATGTTTCTAAATGACATGTTTGCATAGACATCTCATGCATGGCATGGGATGATGGTGTTGTAACCGGAGGCCACACTCCGTCGGGGCATCCGAAAGATCACTGTGGGGTACCCTGATGATGAGAATCCCATCAGGAGGAATCCGGAGGCCACACTCCATCGGGGCGTCCGAAAGACCACTGTGGGTTACCTTGACGATGAGAATCCCGTCAAGTGATGGCTATGTTAAATGGTGATGGGTGGGACTCATACATGTCCATTTCAGACACAGCATGTTTTTTATAGAATTTTATCACACATGTGTTATTATTATATTATTTGCATGTTTTTGACTAACCATGTGGTAGTCCTATTCAGAAACACTACTGGGCGCGTTGATCTAACACCCTATCTATATCCTTAGTGGATGACGCAGGGAAAGGGAAGAACGTGGATCGAGATGAAGACCAAGCATAGGAGTTTGAGCATTTTGAATGGATTTGAATGGACATGAATGGATTAATTATGGATTTATTATTTGAATTTGGACAATGTAATTTGGTAATTAGTTATGTTGGCTTGTAATAAGTAGTTAAGATAGATGCTATGGTTTTTTTTAAGTTGGATGGTTTGATTGAACGATTAGTTAAGATTGATTAGTAATTTTGGAGAATAAGTTATGCACTTTGATATCTAAGAATGGAAAATTGGAATAGTCATAGGTTCTATTATAACCTCAGTTAGATTAAAACTAAGTTAATTCCGCAAGTTATATATGTACCATGTGCGGATCAGTTTTATGGACTTAGTTCATACGCACATGGGCTTGGCCAGTTAAGGGTCGGATTTAGAGATCTGAACTTAACTCGCGTTGTGACACTACGCCCCGATCACTTGATTATTATATTTAAAAAAAAAATAAACTCTGAAAATTAGAGTGAAAAGGGCGGGGTGTTACAAGATTCATCTGAGACGTTGGGTCGGCGGTATATTAAAGAGATCATTCGGCTACATGGCATTCCTCGAACGATAGTATCAGACAGAGATGGCCGTTTTCCCAGCTGAGTATGGCAAAGCATGCAGTCAGCCATGGGGATAGACTTACTTGACTAGTACCGCTTTCCATCCACAGACTGATGGTCAGTCAGAAAGGACCATACAAACCTTGGAAGACATGCTGAGAGCATGTATGTTAGATTTCAAGGGTGGATGGGAGGACCACATACCACTGGTGGAGTTCTCGTATAACAACAACTATCAGGCAAACCTTCAGATGGCTCCATACGAGGCCTTATATGGTAGACCGTGTAGGTCGCCAGTGTCTTGGACAGAGGCAGAAGAGCCTGCATTGATTGGACCGGAATTAGTCGCAGAGACTACCGCACAAATTAAGTTGATACGTCAACACTTATTGACTGCACAGAGTCGGCAGAAGAGTTATGCTGACAAAAGAAGAAGATTTCTTGAGTTTCAAGTGGGAGACATAGTATTTCTAAAGGTCTCGCCACGGAAGGGACATATGAGATTCGGAAAGAAGGGGAAGCTGTCGCCAAGATATGTGGGACTATTTTCCATGATAAGAAGGATGGGGGATGTAGCTTACCAGTTAGCACTTCCTTCGCAGTTAGCAGCTCTACATAATGGGTTTCATGTGTCAATGCTAAGAAAGTATAATCCGGATCCGTCCCATGTTTTGAATGTTCAGGATATTGAAGTGCAAAGCAACGTGACGTACATCGAGAAGCCGGTCAGGATAGTGGAGACCGAACAAAGGGTGTTGCGAAACAGAGCGATTCAGTTCGTAAAAGTGCTATGGGACCGACATGGTGATGAAGAGGCCACATGGGAACTTGAATCGGAGATGAGAACAGCTCACCTCGAATTACTTACGTAATTTAATTTGAGAACCCTACTTCACTCGATTTTCGGGACGAAAATTTTAAAAAGAGGGTTATATTGTAACACCTTAATTTCTCAACGAAGTGGATAATTACGAAAATGCCCGTGATGTGTTAAATTAATAATTTTGACATGTCAAATAAGGAAATGGTGGGGCCCATTGCTCAAATTAAAATCATATGAGCACATTATAAATGTCAAGTTTGATTGGATGGGTAATAAACATCAATTGGGTCGAAAATGGCTAAATGGGTCAAAGGGCCCAATTGGACCCAATGGGTCATAATGGATGATTTGACCATTGTGTAAGCTCAAATTAAATGGGATCAAGCTGAACTGATTGGAAATCAAGTATAGCAAAAATGGGTAGGCTTGAAACACAAGTGAAAACCAATTAAAAATGGCAAAATCAGCCCATTAGTGGGTCAAGATGTCAAAACGGGTCAAGGGGCTGATTGGGGACCCAATGGGTCGGGTTGACTAGTTTGACCATGGATGACCGTGTGGGCCCTCAATTGAACTCAAGTGTGAGTTAGTTCAGCTTGAGTTGGACTGATTTAGAGTGAGTTGGATTTAAGAAAATGAGTTGACTCAAATGCATTAAAATGAGATGCATTAAGTGTGTTAAGTGAGGTGAGTTGAGTTGGAATAAAAAGGGCCTTGAGTCAAGTGAGTTAAATGGATATTGAAAGGGTGTTTGAATCTCACACAACACTTAGGAAATAAATCCCAACCGTTGGGAGTGAAAGGGTGCCTTGGCCAAGGCAAGGGACACCAAGGTTGGGGCGGCATCATCTCATTTAATGAGATGCAATGGCTGATCTGAATAGATGCACCGTTTGGGTGAAGGGGTGCCTTGGATGGCACCCAATGACCCATCGTTTTTGCCAAGAGGTTATGAGGGAAATAAATGGAGGTTGTGGCTGATTATATAAAAGGATTACACCCATCTTGTGGCCGTTTTTCACACAAGAAAACCTTAAGTTTTTCCATCTCTCTCCTTCTCTCCAAACACTTCTCTTGGCCGAACCAGTTGCTGTATTTGCACCAGTGGATCAAGCATAAACCAGTAAAGGATTAAGAAAGAAAGAAGGAAACAAGAGGGGAGAAACCAAGGATCAAAGGCAAGAAGAAAGTTTGGAAAATTTGGTAAGATTTCTTAAGTGTTTAAGCCAAATAAGTTGTAAGAAAAAGGGTGTGTATTGGGCCATGGTTATGGCCGAATGCAGCAACGTTTTAACCTTGATTAATAGAAGTTTTAAAATGGTAAAAAATGACCATTGGGTTCGGCCACCATGGAGGGCCGAACCCCATGTAAAAGATAGGTTGGTTTGATGTTTTGAAACATAGAAACCATGGAGATTTTATGGACTATTTTTGAGGTTTCTTTAAGATTCAAACGCATGTTTTTAAAGAGGATTAAAAACATGGATCTGAATGACATAATGACTGAAGGTATCATGGGTCTAAATCATGGATTAAAACTGATGAAATGGACCATGGGGATCGGCCATCTTGGATGGCCGAATCCCATGAAGTAATATGGTCATTTGGACAAGTTGATGAATTTATTTGGATGTTTTAAGAGGAAAAAAATGCAGTAATGTTATGCTGTTTATTACTTGTCTAAATGAGATCTAAAACATATTTAAGAGGACCAAAACATGGACATAGGGTTCGGCCACTTTGGATGGCCGAACCCCATGAAAATATTAGATGATTTTGTGTGATAAAAACCATGTAAGAGTATGATGTTTTATCGGAATTAAATGAGGATATGGTTACTGTTTTTGGCTGGCTGGTATAGGGCTAAACCATATCAATGTTAGGGTTAAGTTATTGATTCAAAATCATGGGTAGATGATGGACAAAATAAATCAAGAGAACCATTGGGTTCGGCCATGTGCATGGCCGAACCCCATGGGCTGTTTTTGGAATAAATGGACTAAGTTCATGGGTTGTGTTTGATATTATTTCCATGATTTTATAAAGGGTTTAAAGTATTGTAATGGAGAACCATTTGATGATGGAAGAGTGGGAATACAAGGTTCGGCCAAGTATAGGGCCGAACCCCATAAAATGACAAATTCTAAGATGATGATGTTCGGCCATGGGCATGGCCGAACCCCACATGATGTGGATGGGTCTTAGATGTGAATGAATAAATAAATGATGTTATGATTTACTGATTGTTATATGGATAAGGTACCGGAAGTTGAACGACGTGCGAGCCGTGACCGGGTGACGCTAAAGAAAGATCAAGTACTGAAGTGAATCTTCAGTAGGTTTCCTACCTACTTGTAACCACATTTACACCTGTTTTCATGAAGGGTTTTATGAGATATTGACATACTATTACTTACCATATTTTGAATGATGAATTATGCATTTACAACTGACATACAAAGCATTGGCATCTCATGCATGGACTTGGGATGATGACTGAGGATATGCTGTGTTGCAATTATGAGTTACTGTCCTCCTTAGGCGATGAGAGTCCCGCCAGGAGGAGTAACATGATGATCATAGTCACATTGGTCTCCTTAGGTGATGAGAGTCCTGCCAGGAGGACTAATATGTGATATGAATCAACTTAATGATGAAGCGTCTTTCCACAGGTAACGAGGTTTACTGTGGATTACCTTATCATGTGAGACCCAGATGGAAGTGTATCGAGATTTGCTTGACGTTGAGAGTCCTGTCAAGTGATGACTATGTATGTGTGATGGGGTGGGGCTCATTACAGTTGCATACATACATAGCATGGTTTTATATGTTTTTGATGATCATGTAATATGATATATATGCATGTTTTATATGCTAACCATGTGGTAGCCCTGATTCAGGAACCTACTGGTGCGTTGATCTAACGCCCTAATTCTATCCTTAAAGTAGTATAATGCAGGTACAAGGAAAGGGAAAGAAAAGGTCGATGACCGGGAGGTCAGCCAAGCCTAAGCGTTTGATTGTTGAACTGGACTTCTTTATTACTGTCATTTGAATTATAGTTTGTGGACATGTAATAAGTTAATACTTTGCTATGGTTTGATTAGGTTAGTAACTATGATGGTGGTTTTATCTTAATTGATATTTGAGACTGTTACTTGTTA
Organism: Chimonanthus salicifolius; assembly: GCA_013350335.1. Lineage (NCBI taxonomy): Eukaryota > Viridiplantae > Streptophyta > Magnoliopsida > Laurales > Calycanthaceae > Chimonanthus > Chimonanthus salicifolius. The sequence goes on along the minus strand of CM023538.1, from coordinate 68,608,809 downwards.
TCTAGTCATTCTATTCCGCAAATAGTCTAGTTTATTCCGCAAGTTATTGTTAGTTCCATGTGTGATTTATTATCATGGTCTAGTCCATGTACACATGGGTGGCCAGTTAAGGTTCAGACTTGAGTAGTCTGAACTTAACTCACGTCGTGGTGCCCCCGCTCTCTTTCACTCTGTGTTTCTTTCAAAATAAATTTTCAGACTCTGATTTTCGGAAGGGTGGGAAAGGGCGGGGCGTTACAGAACAATATCAATGTTAGGGTTAAGTTATTGATTCAAAATCATGGGTAGATGATGGACAAAATAAATCAAGAGAACCATTCGGTTCGGCCATGTGCATTGCCGAACCCCATGGGCTGTTTTTGGAATAAATGGACTAAGTTCATGGGTTGTGTTTGATATTATTTCCATGATTTTATAAAGGGTTTAAAGTATTGTAATGGAGAACCATTTGATGATGGAAGAGTGGGAATACAAGGTTCGGCCAAGTATAGGGCCGAACCCCATAAAATGACAAATTCTAAGATGATGATGTTCGGCCATGGGCATGGCCGAATCCCACATGATGTGGATGGGTCTTAGATGTGAATGAATAAATAAATGATGTTATGATTTACTGATTGTTATATGGATAAGGTACCGGAACTTGAACGACGTGCGAGTCGTGACCGGGTGACGCTAAAGAAAGATCAAGTACTGAAGTGAATCTTCAGTAGGTTTCCTACCTACGTGTAACCACATTTACACCTGTTTTCATGAAGGGTTTTATGAGATATTGACATACTATTACTTACCATATTTTGAATGATGAGTTATGCATTTACAGCTGACATACAAAGCATTGGCATCTCATGCATGGACATGGGATGATGACTGAGGATATACTGTGTTGCAATTATGAGTTACCGTCCTCCTTAGACGATGAGAGTCCCGCCAGGAGGAGCAACATGATGATCATAGTCACATTGGTCTCCATAGGCGATGAGAGTCCCGCCAGGGGGACTAATATGTGATATGAATCAACTCAATGATGAAGTGTTTTTCCACAGGTAACGAGGTTTACTGTGGTTTACCTTATCATGTGAGACCCAGATGGAAGTGTATCGTGATTTACCTTGACGGTGAGAGTCCCGTCAAGTGATGACTATGTATGTGTGATGGGGTGGGGCTCATTACAATTGCATACATACATAGCATGGTTTTATATGTTTTTGATGATCATGTAATATGATATATATGCATCTTTTATATGCTAACCATGTGGTAGCCCTGATTCGGGAACCTACTGGGCGCGTTGATCTAACGCCCTAATTCTATCCTTAGAGTATAATCAGGTACAAGGAAAGGGAAAGAAAAGATTGATGACCGGGAGGGGAGCCAAGCCTAAGCGCTTGATTGTTGAACTGGACTTCTTTATTACTGTCATTTGAATTATAGTTTGTGGACATGTAATAAGTTAATATTTTGCTATGGTTTGATTAGGTTAGTAACTATGGATGGTGGTTTTATCTTAATTAATAGTTGAGACTGTTACTTGCTATCTTTTCATATTATTTTCGCAGTTAGTCTACTTTGTTCCGCATGTTGTTGCTAGTTCCATGTGTGATTTGTTATCATGGTCTAGTCCATGTACACATGGGTGGCCAGTTAAGGTTCGGACTCCGTTAGTGTGAACTTAACTCACGTCATGGTGCTCCCACTCTCTTTCACTCTGTGTTTCTTTCAAAAGAAATTTTCAAACTCTGATTTTCGGAAGGGTGGAAAAGGGCGGGGCGTTACAGTTGGTATCACAGTGAAACGGGGGTTGAATCATCGAAGTAAGATTAAGACGGTTTCATGTCTCACTGACGGATAAGAATCCCAACTGACCGACTTTTCGGAGTCCGCTGACTGGGGGCCGGATTAATTTACTTCGTGTAACTCAGATTGAACAATCAATCTGAAAACGACAATGAAAGATAGCAAAGTAAAGTACAGTCATCATAACTAGACATATCAAACATAGCAAAGTAGGAAGTACTCCCCTGATATCCCCCATTGAGAAACAAACAACAGGAATTTAGAGATTTCCCCAGAAACGAAAGAAACAAAGGGTGATGATTTGGTAATCTTCCCAAACAAAGTACATGATATTATGCATGATCAAATTCCCTTGAAAACCAAGAGTGGTTTATTTAGATATGTTGTTGAATATTCTTGTGTTCTACTGATATGATACAGATATGTCGAGTAACGTGGAGTACTCGGAGTGGTACAGCAGAACCCCTAGCAATCCCATAGATTTGGTGTCTGCTTCCAACGACACCAACGTGGAAGCTAACGTGAACTTTCAGGAGGGGCCTCCCGAGGAGGAGTAATGGAACTTAGCACCATTGGAGGAGGTGAACCTGGCACCATTACCGGAGTATCTTATCGAAGATATTCCTTGGTTAATGGGACCTCCTGAGGAGGAAGAAGAGGATCTAGCACCTTTTCTGGACGATCCTATAGCAGATGTTCCTATAATCTTGGAATCGCTTGGGGAGATAGACCCCTACGATACATGTGAGTTGTGCAATCAAGACGGGCACAACTGTATGTATTGTCCTCACCCTTTAGGCATTGTCTGCCCGTTTTGTGGACTGCATGGGCATGGAGAGGCGAGGACTAATTGTCCTTATATTGGAGGACCTGGATTAATACCCTGCACGACATGTGAAGTATTGGGGCACACGGCGATCACGTGTCCTGATAACCGTTTCAAATTCGCTGATGATGTAGGATCTTCTACGAAAGACTAGGCTAGGAAGTAATATGAAGGGTATTAAAAAGATGGTTATTTTGCAAGGGTGCATTTTGTTCTTATTAGGGTTTTGTTTAACCCTATCTGCCCTTGTACAAAAAATGAATTATGAATTAATATAAAGTATGCGATTATATGATTTTTATGAGGATTTATGGCATTTAATGCATATTGGTGATGGAAACTAAGTCTATGATGTTTCCATGAATTAGGAAGAAATGGCACCACAGAAAAAGGTTATAAAGAATCCGAAGGGAAAGGAAAAAGTTTTGCAAATCGGATTAGCTGAAGGGACTTCAAAAATGAAGACCCGTCAGGACGGTAAAAAGAAGGATGAGGTGTTCATAATCACACCACAAGGGAAAATGGTACCTCAACGCAAGAAGGTTGTACATAAGAAGGTGCAATCGGTACATGATCGGGAGCAATCAGTTTGTGACGAGGAAAGATCCGTTCATGAAAGATCACGTAATGAGGAAGAATCACATCATTCTAGGCAGGAAGAGGAAGGTAATGACTCTTCAGATCGACGGGAGGAAGAAGGAAACAGCAACAGCAACAGCAACGTGACTATACCACATGTACCACATGAGCTACAGAGCTTGGTACAGGCTTTAGTCACTTCTGTCCTTCAACAACATATGAACGGAGGTGGAAGCACAAGTGAAACTAATGACCGGAACATGGTCAAAGATTTTCAACAACAGCGCCCACCTTACTTCAAGGGCAGAGAAGGGCCTGTCGGAGCGGAGAACTGGTTGGAAAAGATTTCCCACATACTGACTCTTTTGAATATCAAGAGTCATGCTCACAAAATTATATTGGCCACGTCACAGCTGATAGATGACGCTGCCAAATGGTGGAAAGTAGTGGAGAAACAGCAGGCACTTGTGCCAGAAGGAGAAAGAATTGCTATGACCTGGGAGCAATTCTCAGCGACATTCTTAGAGCGCTATTTCCCGGAGGAAGAGAGGGAACGTCAGATTCAGGCCTTTATGACATTAGTACAAGGCTCGATGACGGTTGCTGAGTATCACCAAGAATTTCTCGGCTTGTCAATTTATGCTTTCTATGATGTGGACACGGAATATCGGAGGGCTCGCAAGTTCGAGCGTGGGTTATGGCCAAACATTAGGGCTAGGGTAACCGTGTTCAAAGCAGCCACGCTGGCGGAAGTGGTCAGCGGGGCTACCATTGTGGAACAAGAATTGGAGGAATTTGCAAGAGTGGACAACCGCCAAGCGCAGAGTGGGAGGGGTGCGTATCAACCCAACAAGAAGTTCAGATCGAACTTCAGCAGACCCTCACCGTCTGTTGGATCTAGTGGGGGCTTTCGCCGCAACCAGCCCACTCAATCTGTAGTAGTCACTCAAGCATCTAGAGGAGTGAACACCTGCTTTCACTGTGATCAGCCTGGTCACTACAAAAAGGACTGCCCAAAACTCAACACGCTATCATACTCCAGAGGATCATTTCGTCCGCCAGCTAGACTAGTAAACTCCAGAGGAGGCAGAATGCAAACTCGGGGAGGTCGAGGGTCTAACCCTGCTGGAGCTGGACAATTATTCACTCTAACTTCTCCGGAAGAAGAGGACCATGCTGTGATACAAGGTATGGCGATAGTGAGTAGTTCTTATGCATATGCACTATTTGATTCTGGAGCATCACACTCCTTCATAGCTGCATCATTTATTACTGCTACCGGTACATCAGTTCAAAGATTAGCCACAGCACTTACAATTGTGTCCCCTGTCGGAGACTCGGCATTGGGACTTATATGTACAGCGGTTAACACTGAATTAGCTGGACTCAGATTTGAGTTCAATTATCTGGTGCTTGACATGTCTGAGTATGATATAATATTCGGCATCGATTGGTTGGCTAAGTTTCATGCCAACATCGACTGTTATCGCCGAAGAGTGACATTTTGGTCACCCGAGGGCAAGCAATACGCAGTTCGTGCAGATAAATAAAGTGGATTGTAAGAAGGGTTGAACCATGTGGTATTGAATAATATCACCATAAATAAAGCTCCAGTTACTGAACTTTCGGCAATTGTACAAGAATTTGCAGATGTATTCCCAAAGGAACTCCCTAGTTTACCACCTATGAGGGAGATTAACTTTGAAATCAAGTTGTACCCTGGCACAACACCAGTGTCATTACCACACTATCGGATGGCACCAGCAGAGATGTCGGAGCTAAAGAAGCAGATTGATGAACTGCTTAGGCTAGGTTGCACCCAGAACAGTACATCATCGTGGGGAGCACCAGTGCTGTTCGTGAAGAAGAAGGACGGTTCACTACGGATGTGCGTGGATTACCGGAAGCTGAATCAGCTAACAGTCCGGAATAAGTACCCTCTACCCAGGATCGATGATTTATTCGATCAATTGAAGGGTTCCAGCCATTTTTCAAAGATTGATTTGATGTCTGGTTACCATCAAATATGGGTTAAGGAGAAAGATATAGAGAAGACAGCCTTCCAAACGCGGTATGGACTATACGAGTTTGTAGTCATGCCTTTTGGACTCACAAATGCACCGGCGGTGTTCATGGATTTAATGAACAGAATCTTCCGTCCGTATCTGGACCAGTTTGTAATCGTATTCATTGATGATATTTTGATATATTCCAAGAGTCAAGAAGAACATGCAGAACACTTACCGATAGTTTTGAATATTTTGAGGCAGAATAAGCTGTATGCCAAAACCAATAAATGTGAGTTCTGGCTATCTCAAGTAAATTTCTTGGGGCATGTTATATCTGAGGGAGGTATAGCCGTGGATCCGGCTAAGGTGGCAGCAGTGAAAGATTGGAAAGTGCCCAAGAATGTAACTGAAATTCGTAGCTTCGTGGGATTACTGGTTATTATAGAAGATTTATCATGGATTTTGTAAAAATAGCATCTCCATTGACTTGACTCACACAGACAGGAGTCAAGTACGAGTGGACAGATCTATGTAATCAAAGGTTTGAAGAGCTGAAGACAAGACCTACCACTGCCCCTATTTTAGTTTTGCCGGTAAGTGGCAAGTGTTACGAGGTATATTACGATGCCTCGGGAGAGAGACTGGGTTGTACACTCAGCCAGAGTAATTGTGTGGTGGCGTATGGTTCAAGGCAGTTAAAAATACAAGAACGTCTTTACCCCACACATGATTTGGAATTAGCTGTAGTGGTTTTCGCCCTCAAGTGTTGGAGACACTACCTCTACGGCGAGAAATTTGAGTTATTTTCTGATCATAAGAGCTTAAAATATCTTTTTGATCAGAAGGAGCTCAACCTCAGGCAGCGGAGATGGATGGAGTATCTGGCGGATTATGAGTTTGTGCTTAGATATCATCCAGGCAAGGCAAACAAGGTAGCGGATGCCCTCAGCCGTATACCACATGCATCCGTGGCATGTTTGATCAGATCGGAATGGGAGATGTTAAATACCATCCGAGAATTTAAACTCTATTACAATAACTGTGGGACCATATACAATCTGGTCATACAATCTAACATGGTCACCAGGATTGAACAAGAACAAAGAGCAAATCCGAAAGTGGAGGACGTATGGGCCAAGATGTCTACTGGCACTGTTGTACCGGAATGGGAATTACGACCAGGGCAGGGTCTTGTATTCCGGGGAAGAACATATGTGCCAAAGAGTTGCAGGAAAGAACTACTGATTGAGAGGCACATCAGTCCAAGCTCTCTATCCATCCGGGCAGCACCAAAATGTACCATGATTTAAAGAGGCATTATTGGTGGCATGGACTACAAAGGGATGTGGCGGAATTCGTGGCACATTGTCTAACTTGTCAGCAAATTAAGACTGAACACCAAAAACCACCAGGGTTACTCAAACCCTTAGCAGTGCCAGAATGGAAATGGGAACACATTACCATGGACTTTGTATCGAGGTTGCCGAGGTCTTCAAAGGGCAATGATGCCATATGGGTCGTGGTAGACCGGCTGACCAAGTCCGCACATTTCATTCCTATCAAGATGACAGATTCATCTGAGACGTTGGGTCGGCGGTATATTAAAGAAATCATTCGGCTACATGGCATTCCCCGAACGATAGTATCAGACAGAGATGGTCGTTTTACCGGCAGAGAATGGCAAAGCATGCAGTAAGCCATGGGGACGGACTTATTGACTAGCACCGCTTTCCATCCATAGACTGATGGACAGTCCGAGAGAACGATACAAACTTTGGAAGACATGCTGAGAGCATGTATGTTAGATTTCAAAGGAGGATGGGAGGATCACATACCACTGGTAGAATGCTCCTATAATAACAGCTATCAGGCAAGCCTTCAGATGGCTCCTTGCGAGGCGTTATATGGTAGACCGTGTAGGTCACCGGTATGTTGGACAGAGGCTGGAGAGCTTGCATTGATTGGACCGGAACTAGTCACAGAGACTACCGCACAAATTAAGTTGACACGTCAACACTTATTGACTGCACAGAGTCGGCAGGAGAGTTATTGCTGACAAAAGAAGAAGATTTCTTGAGTTTGAAGTATGAGACATGGTATTTCTAAAGGTCTCGCCACGGAAGGGACATATGAGATTCGGAAAGAAGGGGAAGTTGTCGCCAAGATATGTGGGACTGTTTTCCATCATAAGAAGGATGGGGGATGTAGCTTACCAGTTAGCTCTTCCTTCGCAGTTAGCAGCTCCACATGATGTGTTTCATGTGTCAATGCTAAGAAAGTATAATCCGGATCCATCCCATGTTTTGAATGTTCAGGATAATGAAGTGAAAAGAGACGTGACGTACGTCGAGAAGCCGGTCAGGATAGTGGAGACCGAACAAAGGGTGTTGTGAAACAGAGCGATTCAGTTCGTAAAAGTGGTATGGGATCGACATGGTGATGAAGAGGCCACATGGGAACTTGAATCGGAGATGAGAACAACTCACCCCGAATTATTTATGTAATTTAATTTGAGAACCCTACTTCACTCAATTTTCGGGACGAAAATTTTAAAAAGAGGGTTATATTGTAACACCTCAATTTCTCAACGAAGTGGATAATTACGAAAATGCCCTTGGTTTGTTAAATTAATTATTTTATGATGCCAAATAAGGAAATGGTGGGGTCCATTACTCAAATTAAGATCATATGAGCAAATTATAAATGTCAAGTTTGATTGGATGGGTAATGAACATCAATTGGGTCGAAAATGGCTAAATGGGTCAAAGGGCCCAATTGGACCCAATGGGTCATAATGGCTGATTTGACCATTGTGTAAGCTCAAATTAAATGGGGTCAAGCTGAACTGATTGGAAATCAAGTATAGTAAAAATGGGTAGGCTTGAAACACAAGTGAAAACCAATTAAAAATGGCAAAAATCAGCCCATGAATGGGTCATGTTGTCAAAACGGGTCAAGGGGCTGATTGGGGACCCAATGGATCGGGTTGACTAGGTTGACCATGGATGACCATGTGGGCCCTCAAATGAGCTCAAGTGTGAGTTAATTCAGGCTGAGTCGGGACTGAATTGCATTGGGTTTTAATTAAGAAAATGAGTTGACTCAAATGCATTAACATGAGATGCATTAAGTGTGTTAAGTGGTGTGAGTTGAGTTGGAATAAAAAGGGCCTTGAGTCAAGTGAGTTAAATGGATATTGAAAGGGTGTTTGAATCTCACACAACACTTAGGAAATAAATCCCAACCGTTGGGAGTGAAAGAGGTGCCTTGGCAAAGCCAAAGGACACCAAGCTTGGGCGGCATCATCTCATCCCATGAGATGCATGTGTTTAAACATGAAAGGTTGCACCGTTTGGTGAAGGGGTGTCTTGGTTGACACCCAACATCCCATCATGTTTAGTAAAATTAAATGAGGGAGGATGAATGGATGATGGGGCTGAAACTACAAAAGGCAAAGGTTACATTATTGGCCGATTTTGACATTGCAAATCCAAGAAATTCCCATGTCTCTCTCCCTCTCTTCAAGTTCGTTTTCTTGGCTGAACAGCAGAGGTTTTGGCACAAGTTAATGAAGCATAAACCAGCAAAGAATTAAGGAAAGAAAGAAGAAATAAAAGGGAGAAGGCAAGGATCCTAGGCAAAGGAAATTTGGTAAGATTTCTTAAGTGTTCAAGCCAAATAAGTTGTAAGAAAAGGGTATGTATTGGGCCATGGTTATGGCCGAATACACCAAGACTTTAACCTTGAATAATGGAGGTTTTAAAATGGTATGACCATTGCGTTCGGCCACCATGGAGGGCCGAACCCCATGTAAATGATTAGTGGTTTTGATGTTTTTGAAACATGGAAACCATGAAGTTTTTGTGGACTGTTTTTGATGTTTCTTCAAGATTCAAATGCATGTTTTAAAGAGGGTTAAAAACATGGACTTCAATGACATAAGGACTGAAGTTAGCATGGGTCTAAACAGTGGATTAAAATTGATGAAATGGACCGTTGGGATCGGCCATTTTGGATGGCCGAATCCCATGAAGTAATATGGTCATTTGGACAAGTTGATGAATTTATTTGGATGTTTTAAGCGGTAAAAAAATGCAGTAATGTTATGCTGTTTATTACTTGTCTAAATGACATCTAAAACATATTTAAGAGGACCAAAACATGGACATAGGGTTCGGCCACTTTCGATGGCCGAACCCCATGAAAATATTAGCCGATTTTGTGTGATAAAAACCATGTAAAAGTGTGATGTTTTATGGGAATTAAATGAGGATATGGTTACTGTTTTTGGCTGGCTGGTATAGGGCTGAACCATATCAATGTTAGGGTTAAGTTATTGATTCAAAATCATGGGTAGATGATGGACAAAATAAATCAAGAGAACCATTGGGTTCGGCCATGTGCATGGCCGAACCCCATGGGCTGTTTTTGGAATAAATGAACTAAGTTCATGGGTTTTGTTTGATATTATTCCCATGATTTTATAAAGGGTTTAATGTATTGTAATTGAGAACAGTGGGAATACAAGGTTCGGCCAAGTATAGGGCCGAGCCCCAAAAAATGACAAATTCTAAGATGATGATGTTCGGCCATGGGCATGGCCGAACACCACATGGTGTGGATGGGTCTTAGATGTGAATGAATAAGTAAATGATGTTATGATTTACTGATTGTTATATGGATAAGGTACCGGAACTTGAACGACGTGCGAGTCGTGACCGGGTGACGCTAAAGAAAGATCAAGTACTCAAGTGAATCTTTAGTAGGTTTCCTACCTACTTGTAACCACATTTACACCTGTTTTCATGAAGGGTTTTATGAGATATTGACATACTATTACTTACCATATTTTGAATGATGAATTATGCATTTACAACTGACATACAAAGCATTGGCATCTCAAGCATGGACATGGGATGATGACTGAGGATATGCTGTGTTGCAATTATGAGTTACCGTCCTCCTTAGGCGATGAGAGTCTCGCCAGGAGGAGTAACATGATGATCATAGTCACATTGGTCTCCTTAGGAGATGAGAGTCCCGCCAGAAGGACTAATATGTGATATGAATCAACTCAATGATGAAGCGTCTTTCCATAGGTAACGAGGTTTACTGTGGATTACCTTATCATGTGAGACCCAGACGGAAGTGTATCGTGATTTACCTTGACGGTGAGAGTCCCGTCAAGTGATGACTATGTATGTGTGATGGGGTGCGGCTCATTACAATTGCATACATACATAGCATGGTTTTATATGTTTTTTATGATCATATAATATGATATATATGCATGTTTTATATGCTAACCATGTGGTAGCCCTGATTCGGGAACCTACTGGGCACGTTGATTTAACGCCCTAATTCTATCCTTAGAGAATAATGCAGGTACAAGGAAAGGGAAAGAAAAGATCGATGACCGGGAGGGGAGCCAAGCCTAAGCGCTTGATTGTTGAACTGGACTTCTTTATTACTGTCATTTGAATTATAGTTTGTGGACATGTAATAAGTTAATACTTTGCTATGGTTTGATTAGGTTAGTAACTATGGATGGTGGTTTTATCTTAATTAATAATTGAGACTGTTACTTGCTATCTTTTCATATTATTTCCGCGGTTAGTCTAATTTATTCCGCATGTTGTTGTTAGTTCCATGTGTGATTTATTATCATGGTCTAGTCCATGTACACATGGGTGGCCAGTTAAGGTTCAGACTCAGTTAGTCTGAACTTAACTCGTGTCGTGTCGCTCCCGCTCTCTTTCACTCTGTGTTTCTTTCAAAAGAAATTTTTAGACTCTGATTTTCGGAAGGGTGGAAAAGGGCGGGGCGTTACAAAAGTAGCGGCAGTGAAGGAGTGGAAAGCGCCGACGAATGTGACGGAGATCCGCAGTTTTCTGGGATTGGCCGATTACTACAGGAAATTCATCATGGACTTCTCCAAGATTGCAGCTCCACTTACCCGACTCACTCAGAAAGGAGTTAAGTTTGAGTGGTCGGATCTGTGCAACCGGAGATTTGAGGTGCTAAAGGAGAGGCTTACAACTGCTCCTATTCTGATCTTGTGAGAAAGAGGCAGAAATTATGAGGTGTACTGTGATGCCTCAGGTGAGGGGCGGGGGTGTACACTCAGTCAAGGTAATCGTATGGTGGCGTACAAATCAAGACAGTTGAAAATTCATGAACGCCACTATCCCACACATGATTTGGAACTAGCAATAGTGGTCTTCGCTCTCAAAAGCTGGAGACACTACCTTTACGGTGAGAAGTTTGAGGTATTCTCAGATCCCAAGAGCCTGAAGTACCTATTTGATCAGAAGGAACTCAACATGAGACAGCGCAGATGGATGGAATACCTGGCGGATTATGAGTTCGCACTCCGGTATCATCCTGGCAAGGCGAACAAAGTGGCGGATGCCCTCAGCCGCATGTCACATGCGACAGTAGCCAGCTTGATCAGGACAGAATGAGAGGTATTGAATACCATTAGAGAGTTTAAACTCTACCTCAATAACCATGGGACCATATATAATCTGATCATACGATCCGACATGGTCTCGAGATTGAACGGGAGCAACGGACAGATCTAGAGGTGGAGGAGATATGGGCTAAAATGTTTATCGGTGAGGTTCTACCGGAGTGGGAATTATGACCAGGACATGGTCTTGTGTTCCGAGGCAGGACATATGTGCCTAAGAACTGCAGAAGAGAGTTGTTGATTGAAGCACACCAAACCCAGCTCTCTATCCATCCGGGCAACACCAAGATGTATCATGATCTTAAGAGGCACTATTGGTGGCGTGGACTCAAGAGAGATGTGGCAGAGTTTGTTGCTCGTTGCCTAACTTGTCAGCAGGTTAAGGCGGAACATCAGAAACCACCGGGTTTACTTGCACCCTTGCCAGTGCCAGAGTGGAAGTGGGAGCACATATCCATGGACTTCGTAACAGGATGGCCAAGGTCATCAACGGGCAACGATGCGATATGGGTCGTAGTGGACCAGTTGACTAAGTCTGCGCATTTCATTCCCATCAAGATGACAGATTCATCGGAGACTTTGGGTCGACGGTACATCCGGGATATCATCAGACTACATGGTATTCCCCGGACTATTGTGTCCGACAGGGATGGCCAATTCACTGGTAGAGTATGGCAAGGCATGCAGTCGGCCATGCGGACCGACATATTGACTAGCACAACATTTCAGCCACAGACTGATGGACAGTCAGAGAGGACGATACAGACACTAGAGGATTTGTTGAGAGCATGTATGCTAGACTTCAAAGGTGGATGGGAGGATCATTTGCCACTGGTGGAGTTCTCTTACAATAACAGTTACCAGGCAAGCCTCCAGATGGCTCCATTTGAAGCCTTGTATGGTAGGCCATGTAGATCGCCAGTGTGCTGGACTGAGGCCGGTGAGCCTGCACTGATTGGGCCAGAGTTGGTTGCAGAGACTACAGAGCAGATCAAGTTGATACGGCAACATCCACTCACTGCACAGAGCCGTCAGAAGAGCTATGCCGACAAGAGGAGAAGGTTCCTCGAGTTTGAGGTGGGAGACTTAGTGTTCTTGAAAGTCTCACCACGGAAGGGGCACATGAGGTTCGGGAAGAAGGGGAAACTGTCGCCTAGATTTGTGGGGCCGTTTCCGATCGTGAAGAGGGTGGGGTGGGGGGGGGGGGGTAGCTTATCAGTTGGCGCTCCCTCCACAGCTATCATCTCTGCATGATGTATTCCATGTACCCATGTTGAGGAAGTACAACCCCGATCCTTCACATTTCCTGAGTGTGCAAGACGTCGATGTGCAAAGCGACGTGACATATGTGGAGAAGCCGATCAGAGTGATCGGGAGAGAACAAAGAGTACTGTGGAACCGCGCTATTCAGTTGGTCAAGGTGGTATGGGAACGACATGGCAATGAGGAAGCCACTTGGGACCTTGAATCAGAAATGAGAGCCACTCATCTGGATCTTTTTGTATGAGTTGTTTTGAACTCCTATTTCGCTCAAATTTTCGAGACAAAAATTTCAAAAGAGGATTGTATTGTAATAGCCCGGATTTTTTAATCAATATATATGTTGGCTATTATTTAGTTTAATGATGGAAATTGGGAATTTGGATGGTATGAATATTAAGTGGATCAAAATTCGGGCAAAGGCCCAAGTATGGTCCAATGGACCATGGGTTGGATGAAATTCATTTAATTGGTCAATGATGATTAATTGGGTCATGGATGGTCAAATTGGGTCCAATGCCTGTTTGGGACCCAATGGGTCAAGATGATTAAGCTCTAAGATAAATGGGTAGGAAATAAATTTAATTGGGCCATGGGCCCAATGGCGATCCAATTAGTTGGAAGGGATTGAAGTGATTAAAATCACCTAAGTTAAAGTGTAATTAATTAAATTTAAATCACCTAAGTTAGGGGTGAATAAATTAAGATGGCATAACCAAGTGGGGCCCACCTCCACCTCACCAAGTGAGGTGGCGTGTGGACCAAGGATTGGTGGGGCCGGCCACCATGGTTGACTTGGTCAACCATGGGTGGATTTCATGGAGGGAATTTAAGGAGATGGAATTAGATTAAATGGGAATTAATTAACTTAATGATCCAATTAATTAATTAATTAAGCTAATCAAAAGGTGGTCAAATGGTCAAAATTGGAAGATCAAACCACCTCATTTCAAAAGCCCAAAAACGTTGGCTAGTAGTGGTTTATCCCAACCACCACTACTAAGCATGGGAGCCTATGCTTGGTTGATGGGAGGAGTTAATGATGGAGTATAACTTAAGCAACCAAGGGAATGAGATGGGTTTCATCTCATTTCTCCACCTCTTTCCATCTAACTCTTTCACTGTCTCCCTCTCTTGCTCTCTCCAAAACTGTCCCACACCAAGGAGGAAAGAAGAAGAAAACTAAGAAGAGAAAAAGAGAGGAAAGAAGCTCAAGTTTGGCCCTCCACCTCAAGACCAAAGCTTGAGACATCCTTTCCCCATCCTCTCCCCCTCTCTCTCTCAAATCTACTCCATCTTAGCCGACCCAAGCTTTGATGTTTTTCATTTGATCAAACACATCTTGGCCGACCAACAAAGGAGAAGAAGAAGAAAGAAGGCTAAGGAATCCAAGAGGAGAAAGAAAAGTTGGAGGAGCCGTCGGATCTGTAAGTATTTCTAAACAAGAGGTTAGATTTGTTTAAGGTTTAAGATTTGGGGTCCATTTCTTGGATTTAATGGTGGCCAAAACATCATGGGCCTTGGATCTCAAATCCATCAAAAACTGAAGTGAGAAATGGACAAAATGGAAGGAGAGATTAAGAAAAATAAATGGATGTATTAAGGACCTTAAGTATTAAGATTATTAAAGCATGGATGTATGTAATGTTTGAAGGAATCATGGGCCATAGGGTTCGGCCATGTAGTATGGCCGAACCCCATGGTAGATGATTAAGTGATTTAATAGGGTTTTAAAGAATGGAAGCCATGGAAGGATAATTTATGATTTTTAAGGTTTTAATGATTAAATGCAGTGATTCTTATAAGGATTTCAAATAAGGAAAATCATGGAGAAATGTAAATGGTTTTATGGCCTCAAAAGGCATGAATGGATAATGGACCATGAACCATGGGTTCGGCCATGGTGTATGGCCGAACCCTATGGTAATGTATTCATAATTTTAATAGATATGGAAAGGATGGAAAAATGATGGAGAAGGTTGATAGTTTTAAATGGATTTTAAAGTATGGTATATTATGTTTTAAAGGGGTGAAATTAGTGGTAAACCATGGACCATGGGTTCGGCCATGGTGTATGGCCGAACCCCATGGGGAGACTTTGATGGATTGGGTATTTTTGAACCATGAAAATAAAAGGGAATTATGGCTAAGTTGATGGACCAAAATGTATCAAATAATGATTAAGGAATGATGACTCAAATGTATGGTTTAAATTCTCTCATGGTGGAACTCATGGTGGATCTAAAATGTTGTAAGGGACCCAAGTAAAAAATGAGGAGAAGACATCATGGGTTCGGCCATGGTGTATGGCCGAACCCATGACCCATTTGAGAGCCATTTTATGGGCTAAGGTTAAGTCCATGCATGTGGCTAGATGACTGGGAATTTGATTAAGTTAATGGCTAATTTTTAATGTTTTCATGTCATGGTTGATGGATCATTAATGGATCTAAGTTTATGGATCAGATATGGACTTAATTATGCATGGATAAATGAGTGATTAGTCATGGAAAGGAGTAGTGGCAAAATCGTAAATAATGGCCAAAATGAAGAACCATGGCCGAACCCCATGGGGGATGATCATGGACTTTAATGCTTTGATGAATGATCTTTTGTGTGGATTAATGAAGCCTAGGGTGGCTGGTTTATAGGCTCATGAAATTAAAATAATTAATGGATTAAATGGGACCCAAAAACCTAATTAGTGAGGTTCGGCCATGGGGTATGGCCGAACCCCACTAAGGCATGTGATTAGGGACTTAATCATGGATAAAACATGTGCTGATTATTAATATGTAATAAGGTATCGGACATCACAAGCGGTGCACATATCGGTGGCCGGATTATCGGACGGAAAACGTAAAGGGACATTAGTCGGTAATCGGTAGGATTCCAACCTTGTTGTAAGCCATGGACTATGTGTGTATGGATGTTTTATTGAATTATTTTGGTAATCCTATGATATGTTTATGATGGATTTTAAGGATATGAATTATATGTTAAGACTATGAATTATATTTTAAGGCTATGAATTATGTGATTAGGCTATGAATTATATATATTACATAGCATAATGCATTTACATCTCATGCATAGAATGGGCGGGAAAATAATGAAACCGGAGTCCATGCTCCATCGGGGAGACCGAGAAGCAAACATGGGGATAGCCTGATGTACTATAACCGGAGTCCATGCTCCGTCGGGGCGACCCAGAAGCAAACATGGGGATATCTTGATGTGTTGAGATATAACCGGAGTCCATGCTCCGTCGACTTTGAGCCATGTTTATTCCAAAGATGGTGATTTTGTCTTGAATGGGATTCTTACTTCTGATGATTGTTATGTCTTGGATAGTGAATCAATTCCCATCAAACATAGTTGCTTCATGTCCAAAATTAGTGACGTTGAATTGTGGCACCAAAGACTTGGACATGTAAATTTTAAAGATTTGTCCAAATTAAGTGATCATGGTAAAGGATTTCCCAAGGTCAGCCAATCCAAAAAGTCCATATGTAGAGCTTTCCAAAAGGGAAAACAAATTACAGCAGCTCACAAACATGCCAATTTGATTGCAACATCTAGACCCTTAGAGTTGCTTCATATGAACTTGGTTGGACCCATTCAACATGAAAGTGTCGGTGGAAAGAAATATTTTTTGGTGATAGTTGATGACTATACCAGGTATACATGAGTGGACTTCTAACAGAGAAATCTGATGCATTCCATGAATTCAAATTCATTGCAAAAGGGATAATGGATGCAAAGTAGTCTAATATTCATAGAATAAGGACTGATGATGGGAGAGAATTTGAAAATCAGTCCCTTAACAAATTTTGTGAAAAACATGGAATTCATTATGAATATTCTGCTCCCAAACTCTACAACAAAATGGGGTAGGCGAGACGAAAAATAGAGTCCTCCAAGAGATGGCCAACATTCTCCTTCGAAGTAAAAATGTCGTTAAAATTTTGTGGGCCGAAGCCGTTATGTTACGACCCGCTCCCGCCAGTAAAATATTGTCTGCTTTCGGCCCCCACCCGGGCCCGTACGACTTTGTTTCTGAGAACCCCACTGAAGAGGAGCCCACAAAATGCCTTGTGCTTTATGGGAGGAGCGTCCAGGGTTATATATCAGAGGATTTTCGCCTTCCTGGGCGATGTGGAATTCATTCCCGCATAAATCTCGTGGAGGCACTGTCCGCTGTCGATCAAACCAATATCCTTAACTATTTCTCCCTTTGGTGCCCCCTGGCTTGTAGGTACTACCTCCCACGGGGCGCGGTACCACAACCTAAGCAAGAATTTTAAGTAAGAGAAGACCATAAAAAATTTAAAGTTGAGTTTCACCAAATAAATCTATGACTCCATAATATCCAAGATTTGATTATTTTGAAACTTTCATAAGTTAGATAAGATTTCTAGATTTAGAAAACTTCTAAGTTTGGACATTTTTCTAAAATTGGATAGTCACATAAAATAGATCAATTACCAAAAATAGTCTTTTTCTAAAAATAAAAACTTTCCAAAAATAGACTTTCCAACAATAAATTAAAACCATGAAAAATTCTTGCTAAAAGAGAAAACTAATAAAATTGAAAATTTCTAAAAATAGAAAAATTATAATTATAGAAGTTTCTAAAAATAGCAACTTTACAAAAATAGTTCAATTCAAAAAATATTGTTATTTTAAAAAATCTCTTATAAAAGGAAACATTCCAAAAATAGAAATTTCCAATTTTAAAGAGTTTCCTAAAATATAAATATTCCAAAAATAACATTCTTTCGTAAAATCATATAATTTTATTGGCACACAATTTAATTTTGATTTCCATGGCAACGGCACCAAAAAATTGTTGATGTGCAAATTTTACACTTATAAATCTCGTAAGCGCACAAACGATTTAATAGCATAGCGATAGAGTGCAAGGTCTTAAAGGAAATCCACAAAATATATGCTTAAATTAAATTGGTACCTTTTAAAAAGATGTTACATTAAGAAATCCAATTCATGGAATTACACTTTCAATTTAGATCTTAGAAAGTCCAACTTAGCACTATTATTATCTAACTTATGAATTTAACAAGTCTAGAATCAAATACATCTTCTTTTTTATTAAATTTGTGAAACATGAATGATGGTAGTCTCATCTTAATTGATGGTAGTCTCATCTTAATTTAAATGACATGTTTTAAGATCAAAATATCATAACTCCAACCCTAGTTAAAGAATCTTGAGAGAGAGAGAAATTGAATACAAAGAATTAAACAATAGAATACGTGAACATACAAGAATAAAAGCTTGAAAATAAATTGAATATTTAGAATACAACAAAAGACAAAGGAATTAATGTGTAACACCCCGGATTTTCATTACTTATGAATATATTGGAATCTTCAATTTAAATTGCGAATTGAATGAATTTAAAATTAAATTGTTGAAATGGCTATTAGGTGGACAAGGTAAATGGGTCAATTACCCAATTAAGACCCAATGGATCATGGATGAACTTAATTTCAAAGTAATTGGGTAAGTTTGAAGTAATTGGGTCAGTTACCCAATTAGGACCCAATGAGTCATAGTGAACTTAATTCGGTAAGGTCAAAGTAAATGGGTCAACTAACCAATTAAGACCCAATGCATAAAATCCATCTCATCAAGTGAGGTGGCATGTATGTGATGTGGCATTGACATGTGGCATGCATGGAAGCCAACTAGACAAGGGGGCCACATCATCAAGTGACATGGCCAAGATGGGACCCATGTGCCATGTGGTGACCAAGTCAGCACATGCATGGCCGACCATGACATGTTGACTTGATCAACCACCAAGTGAGTTCAAATAAATTAAATTATTGCTTGAGTTGAGAAGGTGGAGAGTCTTCATCTCAATGGTGATGAACCAATGGACTCGATGGAAGTCAAAGAGTCTCCTTAGTTTAAGCCAAGGGTCTCCTTGGTTAAACCAAGGGACACCTTGGTTAGATAAAATTATTAAGAGAGGGAATTAACAGTTGGAGTTGTTATACAAAAGGACACAACCAAAGGGGCTGTACACACCCCTTGGCCAATCACTCTTTCCCTTACACACAAGGATTTTTCTTTTCCTTGTCTCTCTCTCTCTCTCTCTCTCTCTCTCTCTCTCTCTCCCACCTACACTTCTATACTTGGTGAATTATTGAAGAGCAAGGAAAGAAGAAGAAAGATTAAGAAAGGAAAGGACAGACCAAAAGAAAAGAAATAGATGGGAAAGAAGGTGTGTTTAAGGTTTAGTAATATGGGATTAAGACTAAGGAAACCATAGGTTTGGCCATGGTGTGGCCGAAACCATAGGTTCGGTCCATGGCTGGTTGGAATGGATGGCCAAATGGTTATAACGCCATGGAATTGGAAATCCATTCAAAGGAATGGTTATGGGTTGGAACAAAATAAGATTAAAAATTGAATTCATGCTATGAATGAAGGGATTATGAAAAAGACTTAGTAAACAAAGAGTTGAATATGAAATCCATGTTTAAATATGAATAAAGATGAATTTCATGGTGAAGGGCCTAAGAAGGCATGCAAACAGAGAAGACTGACAAAAAGTTAGTCGACTGAATCCCAGGATTCAGTCGATTGAAAGCGGGTAGGCCAAGTACACAAGTGTATTCTGGGTGTTTCAGCCGATTGAATCTTTTGATTCAGTCGACTGAAAGTGTTCTGGCCAAGCAACATAATGAATACCTGGGTGTTTCAGCCGACTGAATCTTTGATTCAACCGACTGAACATAGACGTACCAAACAAATAAGTGATCTGGTGTATTTCAGCTGTTTGAATCTTGTGATTCAGTCGACTGAAGTTATTTTTACCGAACACGTAAAGGGTTGGTTGATAATTCAGCCGACTGAATATCTGATTCAGTCGACTGAATGTATACTGGCTGAACAAACAAATGATTTGATCCAAAATCAGCAGACTGAATCTGTGATTCAGTCGACTGAAAGGAAATTGACCGAGAACACAGAGGGTTTGACCCAAAGTCAGCCGACTGAATCCATGATTCAGCCGACTGAAAGGTTATGGGTCAAGTTTATATGGTACTGAGTTGTGTTTCAGCCGATTGAAAGATTGCGGGTAAAGTAAAGACTATATCTGGGCGTAGTCCAGTCGACTGAATCACAGAGTGTTTTTTTTTTTTTTGGATAATTTTCCAGATGCCTCAGTTTATCCAGTGGGATGTAAAGGGTGATGAAAAGTAAATGGATAAACAAATTGATATATATGTGGTTGAATTTGTTAAGGTAACGAGGTACGATTCGTTTTCACGTGAGCGTTAGTGTTGTCCTTGCGAAACAAGAAAATGACAGTAATTGGACGTTGGAAAGATTCCTACCTTATTGAGACACTATGCATTATACCATATAATACTGGCCTTTATTTCCTAATATGATGTTTTACTTTGATTAAATAAATGATATATGTTTATGAACTAAATTTCAATGATATTATGTAATTTGATAAGAAAGTTGCATTCATTATCTCATGCATGGCATGTGAGGGAATACATGGGACCAGCAAGCCAAGTTATGAGCGGTCCGGACATGATTTGGGCTTGAAACTAGCTTGTATTAAGCTATGTGAACTATTGGTATGTTGGCCTTGTCAGGGATTACTAGGAATGGGTACGGCGTAATTTGGGCCAAAGAGCTCTTGGGTATATACTCCTGAAATCCTGCGCAATGGGAGGAGTCTACACTCCATCGGTAATTCCGATTAACATATGTGGGGAGGTATAACAGTGACCTGGTGGTGCCGTGACAAAACACTGCGGATGTAAATGGCCAAGGGAACACCTTGATATGGTGATTTATCAAGGAAACTATTTATATATGATGTGATTGGATATGGAATTGGGTGAGTGATCATTTGGCATTGACACCCATGACATGATACATAAGTAAGCAAGATTATGATATTGATATCATGCATTGTTTTTACTACTCATGAGATGTTTTACAAATATGATATGAGTTTCTATCTTGATTTTATCTTAATCTTTTGTGTACCATAACCCTACTTGTAATTCCTATTGGCATGTTGACTGATGCCCTACTTCTACCCTATAGATGATGGAACATGGAATGACAAGCAAATGGACATGGGACATGAAGGGAACCAAGGGTAGGAGCTTGGAATTAATGAAGTTTATTTTACTTGTCTTTAATTGTTTATGATGTATTGGGAGGACTGACGTTTGGACTGTAATAACTTAGAATTATTTTGCTATTGTTTGATGATATTTAAGTTTCAGTAAAATATATGGCCATTGGCTTTCCTTGCCTTATAATATCATGTATATGAATAGTGTATTATTCATATAATTATTTTCACAGTGTATTTAGAAGAGTGTGTGAAATGTTTTAGTGGATTTTAGTCCACGCACACATAATTGGTGGCCAGTTAAGGGTCGGGTTTTGGAAACTCAGACTTAACTCTCGTCATGACGTTCCCGCTCTCTTTTACTCATTTAAAAAAAAAAAAATATACTCTGATTTGTGGCGAGTGAAAAAGGGCGGGGCGTTACAGTTGGTATCAAAGAGAAAACGGAAGTGTTGAATCTCACAAAGATTAATACGGTATCATGTCTCACTGACAAGATAAGAATCCCAACTGACCGACTCTTCGGAGTATGCTGCACGGGAGTCAGATTAATTTGATTTGTTGAGAATCAGACTGCAAGCATTCAATCTGAGAGCAACACTTGATGAGGAAAGTAACAGCAATGGAAGAACAATAACTATAAATTGTGGACTTATCAAACATAGCGAAATAAGATGTATCTCCCGCGAATAAGAAACATCATGATTTCCCCCAAAATGAGAAATATTATATGATACATAGGAAAATTTCCCCAAAACAAGAAATACATGATGATGATTAACCAATTTTCCCGAAGTATATATACATAAAATCTTATGAGGAAACTAAGTCAATCAATGTTTCGATGACTTAGGAAAATGCCTCCAAGAAGAAGAAATACCCGACAGAACCCGTATCAGGAAGAGGAATAGAACGGAGAGGAACTGGACAGTATGAACATTCTTGAGGTACCTCCTGAGCAAGAGAGCCTGGTATAGGCAGTGGTCACCTCCGTTCTACAGCACCACCAGAACAGTAATAGAGGCGCAACCTCCAATGAATCGCAGGACCGAAAGATGGTCAGAGATTTCCAACAACAGCGTCCCCCTTATTTCAAAAGGAAAGAGGGACCCGTAGAGAGAAGAACTGGATCGAGAATATTACCAAGATCTTGAAGCTGCTCAAGATCACTGGTGATGAGGACAAAATACTGCTGGCTACTTCACAATTAGTAGACGATGCCGGCAAATGGTGGAGAGTTATAGAACGACAACAAGCATAAATTCCAGTAGAGGATAGGATAGAGATGACTTGCGACCAGTTCGATAGGATGTTTCTGGATCATTACTTTCTAGAGGAAGAGAAGGAGCGCCAGATAAAAGAGTTCATATCTCTGGCCCAAGGCACTATGACTGTTGTGGATTATTATCAAAAATTCCTCCGTCTATCATGTTATGCTCTATACATGGTGGACACGAAATACAAGAAGGCCCAGAAGTTTGAACGAGGCAAGCGACCTAACATAAGAGCCAAAGTCACTATCTTCAAGTCAGCTACTTTGGCAGAAGTGGTCAGTCGGGCTAGCATAGCCGAACAAGAGCTGACGGAGACAGCCAGATTTGTGGATAACCGACGAGGTCAGAGCGGGGGAAGTACTTTTCGTCAGCAGAAGAGATTCAGACCAACTTTGGAAGACCCTCAACCTCTACTATTTCTACTGGATGTTTTCGTCTGAATCAGCCCTCCACACCAAAACTAGTCTCTCAGGCTCCTCGAGGTGTTAGCACCTGTTTTCAGTGTGGCCAGTAGGGCCATTTCAAGAGGGAGTGTCTGCAGAACAATAGACCTTCTCACTTCAGGGGTTCTTTGTAATAGCCCTGATTTTTAATACAATAAATATATTGGGCATTATTTGATTTAATTGTGAAAAATTAAGAATTATAGATGGGTGGATTTTAGATGGATCAAAGTTGGGGCAATTGCCGAAGTATGGTCCAATGGACCATGGATAGGCTTGATTTTATTTAATTGGGTCAATGATGGTCAATTAGGTCAAATGCCCAATTGGGACCCAATGGGTCAAGATGGATTGAGCGTTAGGGTAAGTGTAATGGCCCGGAATTTGTAAATCAATATATAGGTGGATATTATTTATTTTAATGGTGGAAATTGGAAATTTGATGGAATAAATGGTGAATGGATCAAAATATGGACAAAGGCCCAAGTATGGCCCAATGGACCATGGATTGGATTTAAATTCATTTAAAGGGTTAATGATGGTCAATTGGGCCAAGGATGGTCAAATTGGGCCCAATACCCATTCGGGATCCAATGGATCAAGATGAGGTAAGCTCTAAGGTAAATGGGTAGGAGGTGAATGTAATTGGGCCATGGGCCCAATGGTGATCCAAGTAGTTGAAGTGGTTTTAATTAAATTTAAATCACCTAAGTTGGTGATGGAATGATCAAGGTAGCATGGCCGAATGGGACCCACCTCCACCTCACCAAGTGAGGTGGCGTGTGGACGAAGGATTGGTGGGGCTGGCCACCATGGTTGACTTGATCAACCATGGGTGGAATAATGGAATTAGGTTAAGTGGGAATTAATTAATCTAAGGTAATTATCTAGTTAATTAAATGATTAACCTATCCAAAAGGTGGTCAAAGGGGTCAAAAGATGGGAGACCAAAACCACCTCATCTTTAACACCAAAAACGTTGGCTAGTGGTGGTTTATTCCAACCACCACCATTAAAGCATAAAAAGATCTCATGCTTGGTTGGTGGGAGACTTGATGGTGGAGTATAATGTAAGCAACCAAATGAGATGAATCTTATCTCATTTATCCATCTTTTTCCATCTAACTCTTTCACTCTCTCCCTCTCTTGCTCTCTCATTTCCGTCCCACACCAACAAGAGAAAGAAGAAGAAAAACTTCGAAGAAGAAGAGAAGAAGAGAAGAAAGAAGCTCAAGTTTGGCCATCACTCCAAAATCAAAACTTGGTATCTTCTTCCTCACTATCTCCTGCTCTCCCTCTCTCAAACATACTCCATCTTAGCCGACCTAAGCTTTGATGTTTTTCATTTAATCAAGGTCATCTTGGCCGACCAATCAAGGAGAAGAAGAGAAGAGAAGGCCAAGGAATCCGAGAGGAGAAAGATAAGTCGGAGGAGTCGGAGGATTGTAAGTAATTCTTAAACAAGAATTTTACATTTTAAGGGTTAAGAGGTAATTATGGAACCCATTTCTTGGATTGGTTGGTGGCCAAATTGTCATGGGCCTTGGATCTCAAATCCATCCAATGAAAGGAGGAAGAATGGGCAGACCCTAAATGGGTAAATTAGGTCAAGGAAAATAAAAGAGGCACTAAGGACATTATGTAATAAAATTTATTTAAGCATGAAATGTGTGTGATTTTTGGAAGGAATCATGGTGAGTAATTAAGTAAGCTTAAATGGGTTTTTAAGATCAAAACCATGGAAGGGGGATTTATGATTTTAAGGTGTTAATGAATAAATGTTAGTGAAATTAAAGAGTTTTAATGAGGAAAATTATGGAGGGTATTAATGAATTTTTTTTAATGGTCTCGAGTGGTGGAAAAGAATGACCCATGAACCATGGGTTCGGCCATGGTGTATGGCCGAGCCCTATGGTGACGTAGTAGGAATTTAATTGGGTTCTTAATGAATGGAAACCATGGAATATGATTTATGATTTTTAAGATTCTAATGATTAATTGTTAGTGATTTTAAAGGAGTGGAAATAATGTTTTAAAATGTAAAACCATGGAGAAATTTTGGTGAACCTAGGTGTTTTGGAATCATGGAAAAATATTGGGGAGTGATGGTAGGTGGTTAATGTAATGGCCCGGAATTTGTAAATCAATATATATGTGTTATTATTTTATTTTTAATGGTGAAGATTGGAAATCTAATGGAATAGATGGTAAATGGATCAAAATGTGGACAAAGGCCCAACTATGGCCCAATGGGTTATGGATTGGATTTAAGTTTACTTAAAGGGTCAATGGTGGTCAATTGGGCCAAGGATGGTCAAATTGGGCCCAATACCCATTTGGGACCCAATGGATTAAGATGATGTAAGCTTTAAGGTAAATGGGTAAGATGAAAATGTAATTGGGCCATGGGCCCAATGGTGATCCAATTGGAATGAATTGAATGGGTTCAATTCACCTAAGTCAATTTGAAGTTGACCAAGGTAACATGGTCCAATGGGACCCACCTCCACCTCATCAAGTGAGGTGGCGTGTGGACCCAAGGTTTGGTGGGCCGGCCACCATGGTTGAATTGGTCAACCATGGGTGTATGAAGGCAAGTTAAGTAAGTGGAATTAAGCTAAATGGGGTTAATTAGCCTAATGATTTAATTAAATAATTAAGTAAGCTTATCCAAAAAGGTAGTCAAAGAGGGGAGACCAAACCACCTTATCCTTAAGCACTAAAAAACTTGGCTAGTGTGCTTGGACCATAAAGCATGTAAAAGATCTTAGCAGTTGGTGGGAGAAATTAAAGGTAAGCTTTATCTTAGCCAATCAAAAGGAGATAGGCTTATCTTGTTTTCTCATCTCTTCCATCTAACTCTCATTTCACTCTCTCCCCATTTTACTCTATCATGACCGTCCCACACTAGGAAGAGGAAGAAGAAGAAAAAAATTAAGGAGAAAATAAGAGAAGGAGAGAAGAAAGAAATGCAATTTCTTAGTTCATTACTCTAAGATCAAGGTCTATTATGTTCCCTCTCATCATCTTCTCTCTCTCTCTCAAGCAAACCCTACCTTGGCCGATCCTAAGTTAGGAGGCTTTCACCATTGATCAAGCATCTTGGCCGACCAAAGATCAAGAGGAAGGAGAAAGGAGGCCAAGGAGTCCGACGGGAGTGGCGGAAGTCGGAGGAGGCATCGGATTGTAAGTATTTTCTTAAACAAGAAATTTTGGATTTTTAGGATTGAAGATTTGGGATTCATTTTGTAAAATTAATGGTGGCCAAATGATTTTATGCCATGGATTTTAAATCCATCAATTTGAAAGATGGAAAGTGGAGGAAACCCTAATGGATAAATTAGGGTTAGGGAAAGAAAAAAAAATAATAAATGGATTAAGGGTTATGTAATTAATGTGTGAATTTTTTTAGGGTTTTAAGGAATGAAGGACATGATGTAATTTAGTTAATTAAGCATGGATGTGTATGCTTTGGAATCAAGGGCCATAGGGTTTGGTCATGTAGTATGGCCGAACCCCATGGTAAGTGAATTGTATTTGTTAGGGTTTTGTAAAAAAAAAAAATGGAAGCATGGAGAATGTTTAAAATTTTTAGGGTTGTAAATAATTGAATGTGGTGAATTTTATAAAGAGGTTTTAAATGAGAGAATCATAGGAGATGGAAGATAATTTTAATGACCTCAAAAAGAATGGTTTAGGGTTTTAAGTGCTTAATGATTAAATGTAGGTAATGTATGATTTTTTTTAGTGTTTTAAGGAATGGAGGTTATGGAAGGTAATTTGGACATTTTTAATGGAATGTTAGGGTTTTGTGAGAATGGAATCCATGAATAAATGTAAATGTGTTATGGTCAAAAAGGGCACCCATGGATGATGGATCATGAACCATAGGTTCGGCCATGGTGTATGACCGAACCCTATGGTGATCAAATGGTGAAATTGTG
This sequence comes from Chimonanthus salicifolius, assembly GCA_013350335.1. NCBI lineage: Eukaryota > Viridiplantae > Streptophyta > Magnoliopsida > Laurales > Calycanthaceae > Chimonanthus > Chimonanthus salicifolius. Next base: position 68,582,065 of record CM023538.1, on the reverse strand, counting down.
AAATGATGATGTATGTGAAGTAATGGAAAAATGAATGGAAAATGATAGTTTTATGATGGTTTGATGATGGTTGTAAATGGATTTAAATGTGATTAAGGATGGTGATTTAAATGTATAAGTTAAGCCCCTTCATGGAAGGGCTTATGATGGGTTCAAATGTATAAGTAGGCCAAAGACGAAAAAGGGAATGAGTGGGTAATGGACTCATTGTAGTTAAATGCATGAAGTAAACCCCATGGGAAGATTTGATGAATGGGGTATTTTGAACCCATGACCCAATTTTATGAGACAATTGATGGGTTAAGTATGGAACTATATGTATGTTTAAATTAATAAGGATTAGGCTAATTAGATGGTGAAATTTTAGTGATCTTGTGACATGTTGATGAATCATTGATGGATCCAAGATTTTGGATCTATCATGGGTCTAAGAATGGAGAAATAAAAATGAGTAATTAATTATGTGAAGGAGTAGTGGCAAAATTGTAAATAATGTCCAAATTCAAGAACTCCATGAGAAATGATCATGGACATAAGTGCAATTATGGTAACCTTAAGTATGTGATTAATGGATTTAAAAGGTTAAAAACATTGACTAATTATGTGTATGTAATAAGGTATTGGATATCGCGAGCGGTACGCGTGTCGGTAGCCGGATTATCGGACGAAACCGTAAAAGGACACGAGTCGATATTCGGTAGGATTCCTACCTTTTTGTAAGCCATGGATTAAGTAGTATGTGATGTTTTCCCTTTAATTTATTTTGGAAATCATGTGAATGTTTTAAGATGGGTTTTGGATTAAGTATTATGTGATGGTTTCCCTTTGATTTATTTGGTAATCATGTGATTGTTTTAAGAGGGGCTTTATGACTATGATTTACATATATTACATGGCATATGGCATCTACATCTCATGCATGGCATGGGAGGGATATGACAGGGGAAGGATGAAATGAAACCGGAGTCCATGCTCCGTCGGGGTGACCGATAAACAGACATGGGGATATTTTGATGTGTTTGATTTATCAAGGATGTTGTATGTAATTATGATACCTTGATGATGGTTCTTCCATCAAGGGGGATGATGTGTGACTGTTTATATCTTGAGGAGGCATTGCCGTCAAGGGGAATAATTTGTGATTGGTCATATCTTGACGAGGTTTTTCCGTCAAGGGGGATGATTTGTGATTGTGTATATCTTGACGAGGTTTTGCCGTCAAGGGGGATGATTTGTAATTGTTTATATCTTGACTAGGCATTGCCGTCAAGGGGGATAATTTGTGATTGGTCATATCTTGACGAGGTTTTTCCGTCAAGGAGGATGATTTGTGATTGTTTATATCTTGAAAAGGTTTTTCCGTCAAGGGGGATGATTTGTGATTGTTTATATCTGGACAAGGTTTTGTCGTCCAGGGGGATGATTTGTGATGGTTTATATCTTGACAAGGTTTTGCTGTCAAGGGGATGATTTGTGATTGTTTATATCTGGACGAGGTTTTGCCGTCCAGGGGGATGATTTGTGATTGTTTATATCTTGATGAGGTTTTGCCGTCAAGGGGGATATGACAGCATGATGGTATGGATGATGGGTGGGTTTCATAACATAGACACCCATGGCATAGCATTCATTTTATGGTTTTTTTTTGTTATAATATTATCCATATGCTTTGTTATCACTAATCCATGTGTTAGCCCTACTCGGAGTCCTACTAGGCGCATTGTCTAACGCCCTACTTCTACCCTAGCTAATGACGCAGGAGATGGCGGAGCGGAAGAACGAGACGAGAGCCAAGCTGAGGAGCTTGGGAAGGCGGTCCAGCTAGTTTTCTAATGTTTATTTTGGATAATGTAATTTGAAGTAGCTTAACTTGTTGGAAATGTAATAAGTTTAGATTACTTGTTATGTTTTGGAATTTACGTTGGACATTATGAATTTCGAAGCACTTTAGTAATTTAATGAATGTCATCTTCCCTGCTATCTAAAATTGGTAGGATAATCTATATTATTGTTCCGCATTTAATTTCACTTTCCGCAAGCTTACTTCTACGTGTGAACCATTCTCCGTGGACTTCGTTCCACGCACACGTAGGGTTGGCCAGTTAAGGGTCGGGCTTTAGAAGCTCGGACTTAACTCGCGTCGTGACGTCTGCACCCTTTGTCACTCTTTTAAAAAAAAATATATATAGACTCTGATTTCGGTGAAAAGGGGCGGGCGTTACAGTTAAGGATTTAATATGGGTTTTGAAAGAATGGAAGCCATGGAGGGTGGTTAATGATTTTAGGGTTTTAAATGAATGAAATGTGTATGATTTTATGGATGGAATGTTTTTGAACCCTATGGTGAATGTATGTGTAATGATGATGGGTGTAAAATTATGGAAATTGATGGAGAGTGATTGGTGAACTTAGAGGTAATTGGACCATAGTGATGATGAGGGAATGTTGGCAACCTTAATGGATTTTAAATGTAGTCAGTGATGATCAAAATTAATGATTTAAATGCATGACGTAAACCCCCTTCATGGAGGGACTTAATTTGAGTCTAAATGTGGTAAATAGGCCTAAGAAAATTGGGGAAAAGACATCATGGGTTCAGCCATGGTGTATGGCCGAACCCGTGACCCCTTTTGTAAGTCATTTTGTGAGTAAATTTGGGATTATGTATGTGTTAGATGGATGGAAAATTAGGTTAAATTAAAGGGGCTGATGTTAATGATTCCATGACCCATCTTATGAACCAATTGATGGGCTAAGTATGGGGTTATGTATGTATTTGAATGAATAAGGATTAGGTTAATTAAATGGTTGATTTTAATGATGTTATGGCATGATTAAATGGGTCACTAATGGATTTGAGTTAATGATCAATTATGGACTTAATTATGCATGATAAATGAAGTGATTAGTCATGGAAAGGAGTAGTGGCAAAACCGTAAATAATGGCCAAATTCAAGAATCCCATGGAGATTAATCATGGACTTAGGTGTTTTAAAGATAACTTTATGTATGACTAAATAAAGCCTAGGGTGGCTGGTTTTTAGACTCATGTAATTAAAATAATTAATAGATTAAATGGGACCCACAAACCTAGTTAGTGAGGTTCGGCCATGGTGTATGGCCGATCCCCGCTAAGGTATGATTAATGGACTTAAATGGTTAAAACATGGGCTGATTATTCATATGTAATAAGGTATCGGACATCGCAAGCGGTGCGCGTTTGGGTAACCGGATTCGTGAACGAGAACGTAAAGGGACGCTAGTCGGTATTCGGTAGGATTCCTACCTTTTTGTAAGCCATGGATTATGTGTTATGTATGGGTTTTTCCTTGATTTATTTTGGTAAGCATGTGATTGTCTTAAGATGGGTTTTAAGGCTATGATGTGTATATTGATGCTTTGTTTGATCTATTTTGTGGTAATCAATTATATGTTTTATTGATGGGATTTTAAATGCCATGGTTTGTGCTATCATATATATTACATGGCATATGGCATCTACATCTCATGCATGACATGGGAGGGATATGGCATGGGAAGGATGAAATGAAACCGGAGTCCATGCTCCGTCGGGGCGACCGATAAACAAACATGGGGATATTTTGATGTGTTTGATTCATCAGGGAGGTTACTATGGGCTCTATGATATGTTGATAAGGTTATTTAAACAAGAATGTTATTGTGTGTTTATTATACCTTGATGATGGTTTTTCCATCAAGAGGGATGTTGTACTTATTATTATACCTTGATGATGGTTCTTCCATCAAGGGGGATGTTGTATTTATTATTATACCTTGATGATGTTTTTTCCATCAAGGGGGATGTTGTATTTATTATTATACCTTGATGATGTTTTTTCCATCAAGGGGGATGTTGTATTTATTATTATACCTTGATGATGGTTCTTCCATCAAGGGGGATATTCGTATTTGTAGTTATACCTTGAGGAGGCGTTGCCATCAAGGGGGACATTATGTATGGTTGAAAAAGGGACATTGTACAATGATGATGAGCGTGATGGGTGAGATTCATGACAAAGGACACCCATTGCATGACATTACACCAAATTGCATGGTTTTGATATAATATTATCTATATGTTTTGTTATCACTAATCCATGTGTTAGCCCTACTCGGAGTCCTACTGGGCGCGTTGTCTAACGCCCGACTTCTACCCTAGCTGATGACACAAGTGATGGCGGACACGAAGGACGAGACGGAGGCTAAGCTTAGGAGTTTGGGAAGGCGGACTACTTTGTTTATTTAATTTATTTTGGAAATGTAATTTGAATAGCTTAGCTAGTCGGAATGTAATAATTTAGATTACTTACTATGGATTTTATTTTGGGCATTATCATTTTGAAGTAATTTAGTAATTTAAATGATGTAATCTTCCCTGCTATCTAGAAATTGTTAGGATAGTCTTTATTATAATTCCGCACTTAGTTTAATATTCCGCAAGCTTTCTTCTACGTGTGAACTGTGTAACGCCCGCCCCTTTTTCACCGAAAATCAGAGTCTATTTTTTTTTTTTTTCCATAAAAGTGACAAAGGGCGCGGACGTCACGACGCGAGTTAAGTCCGAGCTTCTAAAGCCCGGCCCTTAACTGGCCAACCCTACGCGTGCGTGGAGCCAAGTCCACGAGTACGGTTCACGCGTAGATGTAAGCTCAAGGAATATTACTTCTCAGTGCGGAATTAACAACAAAGACTATCCTACAGATTTGAGATAGCAAGGAAGATAACATTCATTTAAATTTCTATAATACCTCTAAACCATAATGTCCATAATAAAATCCCAAAACATAGCCAGTAATCTAATTTATTACATTCCGACAAGCTAAGCTACTCAAATTACATTTTTCCAACATAACTTAAACAACATAATGAATCCGCCTTCCCAAGCTCCTGAGCTTGACTCCCGTCCTGTCCTTCCGTGCCGCCATCTCCTGCATCGTCGGCTAGGGTAGAAGTAGGGCGTTAGACCACGCGCCCAGTAGGACTCCGAGTAGGGCTAGCACATGGATTAGTAATAACAAAGCATATAGAAGATATTATCTCAAAATTATGCCACTTGGTACAATGTAATGCAATGGTGTTTTATGTCATGAATCCCACCCATCAATCTCATCCTCAACTCTAGAATGTCCCTTTTTCCAACCATCCATAGTATTCCAAATAGAATCCATACCATCATCGTACCATGACCCTCTTGATGCAAAAGCCTCATCAAGATGCGATCCACACTAGGCATCCCCCCTTGATGGAAGAACCATCATCAAGGTACAATAATAAATACAACATCCCCCTTGATGGAGAAGCATCATCAAGGTATCATAATACATATGTGAAATGTCCCCATGCTGTTTATCGGTCGCCCCGACGGAGCATGGACTCCGGTTTCATTTCATCATTTCCCTGTCATATCCCTCCCATGCCAGCATGAGATGTAGATGCCATGTGCCATGTAAATATATGTAGTTCAATAGTAACACAAAAACCCATCTTAAAACAATTACTTGATTATCAAATAAATCAAAGGGAAAAACATCCCATAATATTTAACCCAAAATGCATCTTAAGACATTCAAATGATTTCCAAAATAATTTAAAGGAAAACATCACAAGATACATAATCCAAAACTCATCTTAAAGGCAACCACATGCTTTCCAAAATAAATTAAAGAAAACATCACCCAATCCATGGCTTACAAAAATGTAGGAATCCTACCTAATACCGACTTGCGTCCTTTTACATTTTTCCGCTCGACAAACCCGGTCGCCGATCGCGCACCGCCTGCGATGTCCAGTACCTTGTTACACACTAATCATTAGTCCATGTTTCAACCATTTATAAGCCCTTATGAAAAACCGGTCACCATTTAGGTTTTGTGGGTCCCACCTAATCCATTATATATTTTTAAGTACATATGTCTAAAATCAGCCACCCTAGGCTTTATTAACCACTTATAAGGTTATCACATTAGATCCCCTCATTCCATGATCAATCTCCATGGAATTCTTGAACTTGGCATTTAATTACGGTTTTGCCACTACCTCATTTTCCATGGTTAATCACCCATTTATGCATGCATGATTAAGTCCATAATTGATCATAGACTTAGATCCCTAACTTAGGTCCATTAATGACCCATTGAACCATGTCATAACATCATTAAAATTAGTCTTTTTATTAATTTCACCATTATTCATTTAAACCCATCCATAACCCCATACTTAACCCTTTAAATGGTTCACCAATGGCCATGGGTTCAAAATACCTAATTCATCAACTCTTCCCATGGGATTTACCTCATGTATTTAACTTCAATGAGTCCATTACTCATTCATTTCCTTTGGAGACCACACACACACACCATTCATCATCCAATTTAACCCACCAAAATGGATCACAATTGGGCCATGGGTTCGGCCATACACCATGGCCGAACCCATGGTGTCCTTTCCCCATTTTTCTTGGGTCCATTGTTACACATTTGGGTTTATCACAAATCCCTCCATGAAGGGTTTAATTCATACACTTAAAACCATCATCCTTAGCTACATTAGAGTCCATTACAAATATCAATGCTAAAACCATTTTCGGGTCCATCAACACCACCAACATTCCCATTTACTTTCCATTATTCACAACCCTTCATTCCACCATTTGATCACCATAGGGTTCGGCCATACACCATGGCCGAACCCATGGCTCAAGGTTCACTTCCTCCATGCATTTCAATGCCATAAACCCCTTTGCATTTTCATCATAAAACCATTTTACAACTTACTCCCATTCATTCATCTACAACCCTAATTTTCATTAGATAAAACCCTCATTGTCTTCCATCTTTTTGAAACCCTAATTATTTAAATCCAATACCAAATCACCCACCATGGGGTTCGGCCATGCTACATGGCCGAACCCTATGGCCCATGATTTCCTTCCAATAACCTAATTCCATTCTTAATTTCATAAATTACCCAATGCACATAATCCATTTATTTATTTCCTTACCCTAACCCTAATTTACCCATTTAGGGTTTCCTCCATCTTCCACCCTCTCATTTGATGGGTTTAACATCCATGGCATAAATTTATGTAACCACCATTAAATTCTACAAAAATAATTTCCAAATCTTAAACCCTAAAAATCCAAAATTTCTTGTTTAAGAAATACTCACAATCCGTCGTCTCCTCCGACTTCCGCCGCTCCCGTCGGTTTCCTTAGCCTCCTCTCTCCTTCCTCTTGATCTTTGATAGGTCAAAATCTTTGATCAAGGGTGGCAACTCCCAACCTTAAAATCAGCCATGTTAGGTTTGAATTTGAGAGATGAAAAGAGGAAAAGATGATGAGAGGAAGATGATGACCTTAATCTTAGAGTGAACTCCCTCCAAATTCCATTTTTTTTTTCCTTCTCTCCTTGAGCTCCTTCTCTTTTTTTTTTTTCTCCTTCACTTGGACATGGGACGGCAATGGAGGATGAGAATGGAGTGAAAATGAAGAGAGGATAAAAAAAATGGAAAAGAAACTCAAGACTTATCCCCATTTTTCTTTACATTAAAGACCCCACCAACCCTAAGATATTTAAAAGATATTTAATTTGCTTTATGGTGGTGGTTATCTAAACCACCACAAAGCCCCAACGTATTTTATTTTGGGTTTGGGATGAGGTGATTTGGTTTTCACCCTTTGACCCCACTTTGACCACCTCATTTGTATAATTTTTTTAATCATTTTATATTTAGATATTTTAGTTACTTTAATTCCCATTTACTTAAGCCACCATCTTTATAAATCCACCCATGGTTGACCAAATCATCCATGGTGGCCGGCCCCACCAATTATTGGCCCACATGCCACCTCACTTGATGAGGTGGAGGTGGGTCCCACTTGGCCACATCACCTTGGTTTAATTTTTAACTTAACTTAGGTGATTTAATTTCATTGAATACCCTCTAAATGGATCACCATTGGGCCCATGGCCCAATTACATTTCCATCTAGCCCATTTACCTTAGAGCTTAACTACTTTGACCCATCGGGTCCCAAATGGGTATGTGACCCAATTTGACCATTCTTGACCCATTTAAATAACTTTAAATCCACACATTAGTCTATTGGGCCATACTTGGGCCTTTGTCCAAATTTTGGCCCATTTACCATTTACTTCACCAATTTTCCAAATTTCCATCACTAAAATAACTTATATCCACATTTTTTATTAATTTAAAAATTCTGGGCCCTTACAATACAATCCTCTTTTAAAATTTTCGTCCCGAAAATTCGAGCGAAGTAGAGGTTTAAAACATCTCACACAAATAGTTCCGGATGAGCGGCTCTCATCTCTGATTCGAGTTCCTAGGTGGTTTCTTCACTTCCATGTCGTTCCCATACCACCTTGACGAACTGAATGGCACGGTTCCGCAGCACCTTTTGTTCGTTCCCAATCACTCTGATCGGTTTCTCCACATACATCACGTCGCTTTGTACATCGACGTCTTGTACGTTCAACACCTGTGAAGGATCAGGGTTGTATTTCCTCAACATGGACACATGAAACACATCATGTAAAGAGGATAACTGCGGAGGGAGCTCCAACTGATAAGCTACCCCCACCTCAAATTCGAGGAACTTTCTCCTCTTGTCGGCGTAACTCTTCTGTCGGCTTTGTGCAGTGAGCAGATGTTGCCGTATCAATTTAATCTGCGCTGTAATTTCTGCAACCAACTCCGGTCCAATCAGCGCAGGCTCACCAACTTCTGTCCAACACACTGGTGATCTACATGGCCTGCCGTATAAGGCCTCGAACGGAGCCATCTGGAGGCTTGCCTGTTAACTATTATTGTAAGAGAACTCCACCAATGGCAAATGATCCTCCCATTCACCCTTGAAATCCAGTACACATTCTCTCAGCATATCCTCCAATATCTGTATTGTCCTTTCCGACTGTCCATCAGTCTATGGGTGGAATGTTGTGCTGGTCAACACGTCGGTCCCCTAGCCGATTGCACGCTCTGCCGTACTCTGTTAGTGAATCGGCCATCTCTGTCGGACACAATATTCCGGGGTATACCATGTAGTCTGATAATATTTCGGATGTACCGTCGACCCATATTGCATCGTTGCCCCTTGATGACCTTAGCAGCCCTGTTACAAAGTCCATGGCTACATGTTCCCATCTCCACTCCGACACTGGTAAGGGTTTGAGTAACCCCAGTGGCTCCTGATGCCCCCACCTTGACCTGCTGACAAGTTAGGCAGCGAACATAACCTCTGCCACATCTCTCTTGAGTCCATGCCACCAATAGTGCCTCTTAAGATCAGGTACATCTTCGGCGCTATCCGAATGGGTAGAGAGCTTGGTTTGGTGTGCCTCAACCAACAACTCCCTTCTGTAGCTCTTAGGTACCTACGTCCTACCTCGGAACACAAGACCCTATCCCGGTCGTAACTCAAATTCCAATACTACCTCACATGCAGATATCTTGGTCCAGATCTCCTCCATTTCTGGGTCTATTCGTTGTTCCCGTTCAATTGTGTTAAATATCTCTTAATTACCTCAATATCACTCATATCGACCTATGAGTTCCATTCTTACAGAAATTACTCTGTCTCATATTATCTATTTTCCTTATGAACCCATTTGCGATTTTATGTAGCTTAATGTATTCTATTTCACTTTATTTGTTACCAAGACATTTCCCATACGTACTCCTTCAATATGTTCTTTGGTCTACTCTCTGTGTGAGTTAGTCTGCCAGTACGAGCCTATGCTCAAGTCCATTGTTGATTCCATTTTAACTAGGTTTCTAGCTTCACCCTCCTGGAATTCCATCGGCCAACTACAAAGTCAGGTGATCAGTCTCACTCGGCAGTCGCCTATAGCTTCCCATTCAAGTTTCACTAGACTGTTAACCTTTCCCTTAGGTCTATCTCTCAAAAGCAATCATACCTTTATTTGTATATAAGTCACTATGTGACTAACCCTTTTTGTTCATAACTACTACAATACCAATACCCGACATCAATCCAAGTCATATAGATACTAATTTCCTACCCTTCTGGATTATTCCACATATTCATAGCTTCCTAACAATAGTGATACATCTAAGCTTACTTAGGTTATGTCATAAAGTACCCATTCACCACTAAAACATTCACAAGTATTACAAATTTCACCAACCACCAAATTCCATCCTACATGCCTACGTTATTAATGGTTACCACATCATACGGTTCATATTCCTTCATTAGCAAGCCACGTAGAATTGAAATTACACACAATCATCGAATAACATAACTCATGTGTAACAAGATCTTTCATCTCCATTCTCATCAAACAATAACTTGAGGTAACATAAGAAATAACACATTAATAAGATCTAGTGATTCAACCTAATTATGATTAGGTTACCCTACCCCATTTACAACATACACCTAGAGATTTTGAAATAACAATCCTACTCATCCAAAGCAAGTCATCCCAATACATTCGAAGACCATCCATGACCATCCATAAATTCCTAAACTTTGGAATTATCCATCAGGCCCACCTGGGTTTCCAACCAAATGCATTAACATATCACGACCTCTTCCTGCATACTACATATTCACAATTCACTGTATTTTATCAACTCATCATCATACACATAGTCTGTAACACATCCTTGTTCCTCAATGACTATTCATTGCATACCACCAATTATCAAAGTAACATCATATAAACTCATTGCAACGATTGATAATTCACAATTTAGTAACATCATAGGGAATCCTCATGCAATCACTAAATAAAATATTTTCATAAGTTCATGGTCCATCATTCATTCATGCTTTTTAAGGCCATAAACCCATTTCAAGGCCTATCATCACTCGTTCATAATCTACACAACACATTGGGAGAATGCAATTGCATTATACATACAAGATTTTCTTTTTCATACAATATATTAGTTTTTGCAAGCTAGACCTTTCACATTCTCCTCATAATATCATCTTCTCACGAGTTTCATGTGGTAAGTTAACCCATGCATTTCGGGCTCTTTCAAGTACATTGTTTATCCAACATCTCTCAAATGGCACTTTGTTCACATGAGAACCTCTTATACCCCTTTACAAAGCGTTTACATCATCACCCATTATATGTCATAACATAATCTCTTCACTTGGTCATGACAAATTATCAAACCCTGGGTTATCACCAATATAAAAGACCATTTCTAAAAGCCATTGTACCATCCCCCAAGTATACCCATTCATCACATTAACAAATACTCCCCACCCTTTTTACTCACATTTACCTTACTCATAAGCATATGCAACATATACCCCACATCAAAAGTTCATGCCTCTTATCCTCATTTGATGCATGCAGTTCATCATTGTACATTTTTTTTTTTTTTTACATACTCTTTCCTCACTTAATTAGTATGATCATAACTATTAATCTTTCCATATTTCATCACCTCATACACTCAACAACAAGAATTTAACACATGTATCTTCACATGCACTCACAATACAAGCATGCTTGTGCAATTTAATATCACACTTATTTCCTTCATTTAAAACCCCAAAATCATTAATTATTTTCCAATATAAGGACGGTTAGTCCTCTCTTTCCCGTGTCCATGTAGTCCACAAATCGGGTATACCACTTCAAGAGGGTAGGGACAATATGTGCAATTGTGCCCAACCTGGTTACACAACTCGCACATATAACTGGGTTCCAATTCCCCTACCGACTATCTTATCATCAGAAAGTCTTCCACATTCTCTTCAGAAAGAGATGTTAAATCCTCTTCATCTTCCTCGGGAGGTCCCTCCTGCATGTCCATGCTAACTTCTATGCTGGAAGCAGACACCAAATCTATGAGACAGTTATGGGTTCCCTTATCCCATAATTCCGTACAGTCCCCTTCATTTGACATACCTGTATTCATAGAGTACAATAGAACCCAAAAATCATCAACTGCAATTTCCAATAAAACCAATCTCAGTTTTGGGGAATTTCTTATGTATATCACAATGTATTTGGTTTGGGGAAAGTTGCCAAATAAGCACACTTGTTTTTCCTTTGTTTCTGGTGGGGAATCTCTAAATTGCTATTGTCTGTTGTTCAAATTGGGGATACCGGGGAAGTACATCCTACTTTACTATGTCTGATAAATCTAGTACTGTTTCATCAATTTGGGGGAAAACCTAGATGTTTTCTCATTTCTGGGGAAGTAAACCCTATCTTGCTATGTTTCAATAAATCTCTCATAGAATGAATCTTTCTTCCCTTGCTATCATTCCTTTCCGTCAATTGTTGTTCTCAGATTAAACACTTCCGTTTGAGTCAATCGAAGTAAATTAACCCGGCCCCCGTGCAGCGGACTCCGAAGAGTCGGTCGGTTGGGATTCTTAGCCGTCAGTGAGACGTGCAACCGTCTTAAATCTTACTTCGAGAGATTCATTCTTCCGAATTCGCTCTGATACCAACTGTAACGCCCGCCCCTTTTTCACCGAAAATCAGAGTCTATTTTTTTTTTTTTTTCCATAAAAGTGACAAAGGGCGCGGACGTCACGACGCGAGTTAAGTCCGAGCTTCTAAAGCCCGGCCCTTAACTGGCCAACCCTACGCGTGCGTGGAGCCAAGTCCACGAGTACGGTTCACGCGTAGATGTAAGCTCAAGGAATATTACTTCTCAGTGCGGAATTAACAACAAAGACTATCCTACAGATTTGAGATAGCAAGGAAGATAACATTCATTTAAATTTCTATAATACCTCTAAACCATAATGTCCATAATAAAATCCCAAAACATAGCCAGTAATCTAATTTATTACATTCCGACAAGCTAAGCTACTCAAATTACATTTTTCCAACATAACTTAAACAACATAATGAATCCGCCTTCCCAAGCTCCTGAGCTTGACTCCCGTCCTGTCCTTCCGTGCCGCCATCTCCTGCATCGTCGGCTAGGGTAGAAGTAGGGCGTTAGACCACGCGCCCAGTAGGACTCCGAGTAGGGCTAGCACATGGATTAGTAATAACAAAGCATATAGAAGATATTATCTCAAAATTATGCCACTTGGTACAATGTAATGCAATGGTGTTTTATGTCATGAATCCCACCCATCAATCTCATCCTCAACTCTAGAATGTCCCTTTTTCCAACCATCCATAGTATTCCAAATAGAATCCATACCATCATTGTACCATGACCCTCTTGATGCAAAAGCCTCATCAAGATGCGATCCACACTAGGCATCCCCCCCTTGATGGAAGAACCATCATCAAGGTACAATAATAAATACAACATCCCCCTTGATGGAGAAGCATCATCAAGGTATCATAATACATATGTGAAATGTCCCCATGCTGTTTATCGGTCGCCCCGACGGAGCATGGACTCCGGTTTCATTTCATCATTTCCCTGTCATATCCCTCCCATGCCAGCATGAGATGTAGATGCCATGTGCCATGTAAATATATGTAGTTCAATAGTAACACAAAAACCCATCTTAAAACAATTACTTGATTATCAAATAAATCAAAGGGAAAAACATCCCATAATATTTAACCCAAAATGCATCTTAAGACATTCACATGATTTCCAAAATAATTTAAAGGAAAACATCACAAGATACATAATCCAAAACTCATCTTAAAGGCAACCACATGCTTTCCAAAATAAATTAAAGAAAACATCATCCAATCCATGGCTTACAAAAATGTAGGAATCCTACCTAATACCGACTTGCGTCCTTTTACATTTTTCCGCTCGACAAACCCGGTCGCCGATCGCGCACCGCCTGCGATGTCCAGTACCTTGTTACACACTAATCATTAGTCCATGTTTCAACCATTTATAAGCTCTTATGAAAAACCGGTCACCATTTAGGTTTTGTGGGTCCCACCTAATCCATTATATATTTTTAAGTACATATGTCTAAAATCAGCCACCCTAGGCTTTATTAACCACTTATAAGGTTATCACATTAGATCCCCTCATTCCATGATCAATCTCCATGGAATTCTTGAACTTGGCATTTAATTACGGTTTTGCCACTACCTCATTTTCCATGGTTAATCACCCATTTATGCATGCATGATTAAGTCCATAATTGATCATAGACTTAGATCCCTAACTTAGGTCCATTAATGACCCATTGAACCATGTCATAACATCATTAAAATTAGTCTTTTTATTAATTTCACCATTATTCATTTAAACCCATCCATAACCCCATACTTAACCCTTTAAATGGTTCACCAATGGCCATGGGTTCAAAATACCTAATTCATCAACTCTTCCCATGGGATTTACCTCATGTATTTAACTTCAATGAGTCCATTACTCATTCATTTCCTTTGGAGACCACACACACACACCATTCATCATCCAATTTAACCCACCAAAATGGATCACAATTGGGCCATGGGTTCGGCCATACACCATGGCCGAACCCATGGTGTCCTTTCCCCATTTTTCTTGGGTCCATTGTTACACATTTGGGTTTATCACAAATCCCTCCATGAAGGGTTTAATTCATACACTTAAAACCATCATCCTTAGCTACATTAGAGTCCATTACAAATATCAATGCTAAAACCATTTTCGGGTCCATCAACACCACCAACATTCCCATTTACTTTCCATTATTCACAACCCTTCATTCCACCATTTGATCACCATAGGGTTCGGCCATACACCATGGCCGAACCCATGGCTCAAGGTTCACTTCCTCCATGCATTTCAATGCCATAAACCCCTTTGCATTTTCATCATAAAACCATTTTACAACTTACTCCCATTCATTCATCTACAACCCTAATTTTCATTAGATAAAACCCTCATTGTCTTCCATCTTTTTGAAACCCTAATTATTTAAATCCAATACCAAATCACCCACCATGGGGTTCGGCCATGCTACATGGCCGAACCCTATGGCCCATGATTTCCTTCCAATAACCTAATTCCATTCTTAATTTCATAAATTACCCAATGCACATAATCCATTTATTTATTTCCTTACCCTAACCCTAATTTACCCATTTAGGGTTTCCTCCATCTTCCACCCTCTCATTTGATGGGTTTAACATCCATGGCATAAATTTATGTAACCACCATTAAATTCTACAAAAATAATTTCCAAATCTTAAACCCTAAAAATCCAAAATTTCTTGTTTAAGAAATACTCACAATCCGTCGTCTCCTCCGACTTCCGCCGCTCCCGTCGGTTTCCTTAGCCTCCTCTCTCCTTCCTCTTGATCTTTGATAGGTCAAAATCTTTGATCAAGGGTGGCAACTCCCAACCTTAAAATCAGCCATGTTAGGTTTGAATTTGAGAGATGAAAAGAGGAAAAGATGATGAGAGGAAGATGATGACCTTAATCTTAGAGTGAACTCCCTCCAAATTCCATTTTTTTTTTCCTTCTCTCCTTGAGCTCCTTCTCTTTTTTTTTTTTCTCCTTCACTTGGACATGGGACGGCAATGGAGGATGAGAATGGAGTGAAAATGAAGAGAGGATAAAAAAATGGAAAAGAAACTCAAGACTTATCCCCATTTTTCTTTACATTAAAGACCCCACCAACCCTAAGATATTTAAAAGATATTTAATTTGCTTTATGGTGGTGGTTATCTAAACCACCACAAAGCCCCAACGTATTTTATTTTGGGTTTGGGATGAGGTGATTTGGTTTTCACCCTTTGACCCCACTTTGACCACCTCATTTGTATAATTTTTTTAATCATTTTATATTTAGATATTTTAGTTACTTTAATTCCCATTTACTTAAGCCACCATCTTTATAAATCCACCCATGGTTGACCAAATCATCCATGGTGGCCGGCCCCACCAATTATTGGCCCACATGCCACCTCACTTGATGAGGTGGAGGTGGGTCCCACTTGGCCACATCACCTTGGTTTAATTTTTAACTTAACTTAGGTGATTTAATTTCATTGAATACCCTCTAAATGGATCACCATTGGGCCCATGGCCCAATTACATTTCCATCTAGCCCATTTACCTTAGAGCTTAACTACTTTGACCCATCGGGTCCCAAATGGGTATGTGACCCAATTTGACCATTCTTGACCCATTTAAATAACTTTAAATCCACACATTAGTCTATTGGGCCATACTTGGGCCTTTGTCCAAATTTTGGCCCATTTACCATTTACTTCACCAATTTTCCAAATTTCCATCACTAAAATAACTTATATCCACATTTTTTATTAATTTAAAAATTTCGGGCCCTTACAAACTGTTCTCGTGGACTTCGTTCCACGCGCACATAGGGTTGGCCAGTTAAGGGCCGGGCTTTAGAAGCTCGGACTTAACTCGCGTCGTGACGTCTCGCACCCTTTGTCACTCTTTACTTCAAAAAAAAAAAATATACTCTGCTTTCGGTGAATCGGGGCAGGCGTTACAGTAAGTGGGTAAGAAATGGATTTAATTGGGTCATGGACCCAATTGTGATCAAAGGCATGGGTTCCACCTCATCAAGTGAGGTGGCAAATGTAGGAGTGGAAATCCAAGTGGCATAGCCAAGTGGGAGCCAACTCCACCTCATCAAGTGAGGTGGCATGTGGACCAAGGCACATGTGGGGCCGACCACCATGGTTGACTTGGTCAACCATGGGTGAGTTTATGGGTGAATTAAAGAAGATTAAATGTAATGAGTGGAATTAAATTATTTAATTGTAATGACCTAAGTTAGATATAAATTCAAATGATTGAGTTGGGAAATGACTTGCATTTAAATGGAGTGAGTCAAGTGGGGAGTGAGTCACATAAAAGACCAAAAGATGGAGTAAGTTAAGAGGGTGGTTTCATCTCATGGAAACCACCAAACCACCGAAGGAAACAGTCCACCAAAACCGTTTGGGATGAGGGTGGTGTGTGCCATGTGGAGGGCATGCACCCCCTTGGCTAGACCAAGAGCTTAAGTGAAGGGCATACATTGGCCAAATGAGAGGTGGTGGTTTCATCTCTTGGAAACCACCAAACCACCAAAGGAAAACAAACAAAAACCGTTGGGCATAAGGGGTGGTATGTGCCATGTGGAGGGCATGCACCCCCCTTGACTAGACAAGGAGCTTGAATGGAGGACATGCAAGAACATCCATTGGTCTACGGAGAGGTGGTGGTTCCACCTTATCCAAACCACCAAACCACCCAAGGAAAACAAACCAAAACCGTTGGGCATAATGGGTGGTATGTGCCATGTGGAGGGCATGCACCCCCTCTTGGCTAGACAAGGAGCTTGAATGGAGGACATGCAAGACCATACATTGGTCCAAGGAGAGGTGGTGGTTCCACCTCATCCAAACCACCAAACCACCCAAGGAAAACAAACCAAAAACGTTGGGCATAAGGGGTGGTATATGCCATGTGGAGGGCATGCACCCCCCTTGGCTAGACAAGGAGCTTGAATGGAGGACATGCAAGACCATACATTGGTCCAAGGAGAGGTGGTGGTTCCACCTCATCCAAACCACCAAACCACTCAAGGAAACCAAGCCAAAACCGTTGGGCATGAGAGTGGTGTGTGCCATGTGGAGGGAATGCACCCTCTTGTTTGGTCAAAGAGCCCATAAGGAAGACTCCACATTGATGAGGGTGGAATCTAACCCAAGAAAACCTAGCCAAGATGGAAAGGAAGCTTTCCATCTCATCTCACTCTCTCCCTCTCTCCCTCAAGGCCGACCCTCACTCTAAGAGAAAGAAGGAAAAGACTTAGAAGTTTTCTACCTTATTCCTCTCCCTCTCAAGCTTGGTCGATCTCTCATTGAACAAGAAAAGACTTAGGGTTTCCATTCTCTCCTCCTCTCCCTCTCTCAAACCTACACTCTTTGGCCGAACCCTCTCTTTGGGTTTTTATCTCAAGACCTCAACACACTCTTGGCCAAAAAAAAAAAAGGAGGAAGAAAGAAGAAAGACTAAGGAGAAGATCGGAGGAGCAAGAAGGAGTGAAAGAAACCGGAAGAGTCGCGAAATCGGTAAGTATCACTTGACAAGATTTTATTAATTTGAAGTAGTTAAAGGAAACCATGGAATCCCACTTTTGGATTAGAGAGTTGGCCAACATATTATGGGTCATGGATTTAAAAATCCATCCAAGAAATGAGATAGAAAATGGACAAATCCTAATGGGTAAGATAGGCTGTAACACTCGCCCCTTTTCACCGAAAATCAGAGTCTATTTTTTTTTAAAAAAAATGACAAAGGGCGCGGACGTCACGACGTGAGTTAAGTCCGAGCTTCTAGAGCCCGGCCCTTAACTGGCCAACCCTACATGTGCGTGGAACGAAGTCCACGAGGAACAGTTCACACGTATAAGTAAGCTTGCGGAACGTTACATAAACACGGAAAGATAATAAAGGCTAACCTACCAATTTTAGATAGCAGGGAAGATTACATTCATCTAACTAATAAAACATCTCAACATCATCGTATCCAAAACAAAACTAGAATATAGCAAGTAATTATACAGTCCGACAAGCTAAACTATACAAATACACATTTCCCAAAATAAACTTAAGTTAAGCAAACAGTCTGCCTCCCCAAGCTCCTAAGCTTGGCTCACGTCTTGTCCTTCTGCTCCGGCATTTCCTGCGTCATCAGCTAGGGTAGAAGTAGGGCGTTAGACAACGCGCCCAGTACTCCGAGTAGGGTTAACACATGGATTAGTGATAACAAAGCATATAGATAATAGTATAACGAAAACCATAAAATGAATGCTATGCCATGGGTGTCTGTGTTATGAATCCCACTCATCATCCGTACCATCATGCTGTCATATCCCCCTTAACGGCAAAACCTCGTCCAGATATAAATCAATCACAAATCATCCCCCTGGACGGCAAAACATCGTCCAGATATAAAACAATCACAAATCATTCCCCTGGACGGTAAAACCTCGTCCAGATATAAAACAATCACAAATCATCCCCTTGGACGGTAAAACCTCGTCCA
The DNA here is from genome assembly GCA_013350335.1 of Chimonanthus salicifolius. Taxonomy (NCBI): domain Eukaryota; kingdom Viridiplantae; phylum Streptophyta; class Magnoliopsida; order Laurales; family Calycanthaceae; genus Chimonanthus; species Chimonanthus salicifolius. The sequence goes on along the minus strand of CM023538.1, from coordinate 68,563,085 downwards.
GATATAAAACAATCACAAATCATTCCCGTGGACGGCAAAATCTTGTCCAGATATAAAACAATCACAAATCATCCCCCTGATACATCAAACACATCAAAATATCTCCATGTTTGTTTATCGATCGCCCCGACGGAGCATGGACTCCGGTTTCATTTCATCCTTCCCCTGTCATATCCCTCCCATGCCATGCATGAGATCTAGATGCCATATGCCATGTAATGAATATAATAACAAGCCATGACATTTAAAAAAAATCCCATAAATAAAACATATAACTTGATTACCCAAAATAGATCAAGCAAAGACTCAATAATCACATCATAGCATTAAAACCCATTTTAAACCAATCATATGCTTACCGGAATAAATCAAGGAAAAACCCCTACAAAATACATAATTCAAAACCAATCTTAAAACATACCATATAATTTCCAAAATAATTCAAGGAAACCATCACTCAATCCATGGCTTACAAAAAGGTTAGAATCCTACCGAATACCGACTAGCATCCTTTCTCTCTTCCGTTCGATAAACCCGGTCACCTATCGCGTACCGCCTGCGATATCCAATACCTTATTACATACACATAATCAGTCCATATTTTAACTATTTCTAAGCCCATTATCATTTCCGAGTCCACATGAACAATCAGTCACCATTTAGGTTTTGTGGATCCCATTTAATCCATTAACCCCTTTAATTTGTGAGTTTAAAACGAACTAGCCATCCTAGGTTTTATTTAACCATACATAGACTTGATACTTAGAGCTCCTAAGCCCTTGGTCATCTCCCATGGAGTTCTTGAATTTGGCTATTAATTACGGTTTTGCCACTACCTCTTCTCCATGGTTAATGACTCATTCACCCTTGCCCAACTAAGTTCATAATTGATCATACACTTGGATCCATTCATGACCCATCAACCATGACATAAAAATTATTAAAAATAACCATTTACTTAATCTAATCCCCATTAGTAAATCCACATGCATACACTTTAATCTTTGTCCTTAAAAATGACTTATAATTAAATCATCATTCTTAGGCACATTCTTGAGTCCATAATTGACCCATCACCCATATCACAAGATCACTTACATCGGCCATTTAATTTTAACCTAAAGTCCATTTATTTAACCATATACCTACACATTAGTCTTAGGCCAAAATGATCTACCATTGGTTCATTAACAATCAACCCCTTTTAACTTAACCAAATCCCCATTTTCCTTGGTCTTTGATTATGCATTAGATTCATCATTAGTCCCTCCATTGAGAGAACCTAAACCCTACATTTGATTCATCATTCCTTAATCACATTTCCATCCCAACAATCAACATTAGGTTCACTTTGTCCATCAATTTCCTTCATTAATTTCCATATCCCTATATCCATTAATTTCATCACTTCACCACCATAGGGTTCGGCCATACACCATGGCCGAACCCATGGTTTATGGTCCACTATTCCATTGGTGCCCTTTTTGACCATAAAAACACTCACATTTATTCATGGATTCCATCATAATAAACCTCCTCAAACATTACCTATATTAAATCATTAACCATATCAAAACCCTAAAACATTCTCCATGCTTCCATTTTTACAAAACCTAATAAAATACTCCGTCATCTACCACTGTTAAGGCCATCAACATCATGCACTTCTCCCATGCATTTCTTCATTTACCATCCCTTTAAAACAATTTACCAACATTTAATCATTAAACCCTAAAACCATAATTCATCCTTCAAAATTTTAACCCTAACACCCCATTAAAATTTCCTCAATTATTTACCATGGGGTTCGGCCATACTACATGGCCGAACCCTATGGCCTTTGATTCCTTCACCAATCCTCACTTCCAAAAATATTTACATATATCCATTGCTTAATCAATTTAACTACATTACATAATGTCCTCCATTCCTTAAAACCCTAAAAATTTTACACATTAATTACATAACCCTAACATTCCATTAAAAAATCCAAAATACCTTCCACAACCTCCATTCCTTAAAGCCCTAAAAAAAAATCATACATTACCTACATTTAATCATCAAGCACTTAAAACCCTAAACCATTCTTTTTGAGGTCATTAAAATTATCTTCCACCTCCTATGATTCTCTCATTTAAAATCTCTTTACAAAATTCACCACATTCAATTATTTACAACACTAAAAATTATAAACATTCTCCATAGCTTTAAACCTTAAAACCCTACTTAATTCATTAACCCTTTTCCATGGGGTTCGGCCACACTACATGGCCGAACCCTATGGTCCATCAATTCATTTAAAACCCCCACTTCCATGCTTGATTAATACCTAATTACACAATGCAATCAATCCATTTATTTTTCCTTAACCTAACCCTAATTTACCCATTAGGGTTTTGTCCACTTTCCATCCTTCAAATTGATGGATTTAAAATCCATGGTATAAAATCATTTGGCCACCATTAAATTTACAAAATGAATCCCAAATCTTAAACCCTAAAAATCCAAAATTTCTTGTTTAAGAAAATACTTACAATCCGACGCCTCCTCCGACTTTTGCTACTCCCGTCGGCTTCCTTAGCCTCCTTTCTCCTTCCTCTCCTTGTTTGATCGGCTAGAATACTTGATCAATGGTGACAACCTCTAATCTTAGGATCGGCCATAATAGGGTATGAATTGAGAGAGGGAAAGGAGAGAATGGAGATGATGAGGAAAAAGATCCCAAATGTGACCTTAGAGTGGTAAGCCCTTGCTTTAAATCTTTTCTTCTCTTCTTCTCTTCTAAATTTTCTTCTTCTCTTCTTGGAGTGTGGGGGACGGCCATGAGAGAGATGAAAAGAGGGAGAGAGTGAAAGAGCTCGTTGAATGGAAAAGATAAGAAAACAAGATAAAACTTATCTTGTTTTGATTGGCCAAGATAAAGCTTCCCATTACTTCTCCCACCAACCCCTAAGATATTTCATGCTTTATGTCCCAACTACACTAAGCAACGTTTTTTACATGTTTTGCAATGGTTGGTTTTGGTCTCCCTTCTTTGACCACCTTTTTGGATAAGCTTACTTAATTATTTAATTAAATCACTACTTAGGTTAATTTAATTCCCATTTAATTTAATTCCATTAAATTTCTTCCATGAAATCCACCCATGGTTGACCAAGTCAACCATCGTGGCTGGCCCCACCAAACCTTGGGTCCACACGCCACCTCAATTGATGAGGTGGTGGTGGGTCCCATTGGACCATATCACCTTGGTCAACTTCAAATTGACTTAGGTGAATTGAACCCATTCAATTCATTCCAATTGGATCACCATTGGGCCCATGGCCCAATTACATTTTCATCTTACCCATTTACCTTAAAGCTTACATCATCTTGATCCATTGGGTCCCAAATGGGTATTGGGCCCAATTTGACCATCCTTGGTGCATTTGACCATCTTTGACCGTTTAAGTAAACTTAAACCCAATCCATAGTCCATTGGGCCCTAGTTGGGCCTTTGTCCATATTTTGATCCATTTACCATCTATTCCATTATATTTCCAATTTCCACCATTAAAAATAAATAATAACCCACATATTTTGATTTACAAATTTCGGGCCATTACATTAATCATTATTGACCAATTAAATGAATTTCATCCAACCCATGGTCCATTGGACCATACTTGGGCCTTTGCCCAAATTTTTGATTCACTTAATATTTATTCCATTAAAATTCTCAATTTCTATCATTAAAATAAATAATATCCACCTTTATATTAATTTACAAATTTCGGGCTGTTACATAGGCTATGTAAATAATGGAATATTAAGGACACTATGTATATATGGTCTATGTATGCATGAATGGCTTAAGGATCATGGTTCGGCCTTTGTATGGCCGAATCTAATTGTTATGGATGTATGGAAAAGACCTCATGCATGTCTAAGATAAGGTATATGATCAAAGACCATGGATTGGATGATTGGATATAAACATGGTTATATGATTTTTTAAGAGAAAGTGATGACCCATAGAGTTCGGCCATGTTATATGGCCGAACCCCATGGAAGGGTGTTAATGATTTTAAAAGGTTTTAAATGGATGCATGTTAGTGATTTTAAAGAGTTTGAAAGGAGGGAAATAATGGAGCAATGTGAATGATTTTAACGGTCTCAAATGTTGTAAATGGTGAAGAACCATGGACCATGGGTTCGGCCATGTTGTATGGCCGAACCCCATGGAGAGATGTTGATGGACTTAGATGCTTTTGGATAATGAAGATGATGGGGGAATGCTGGTAATTTTAATAGGTTTTAAATGTGATAAATGATGATCTAAAATGATGTAACCTAAATGTATGATCAAACAACCCCCCCACCCCACCCAACATGGAGGGACTTGTTTATGTACCTAAGATTGTGAATGATTTAAAGGAGAAGATGGAAATGAGACATCATGGGTTCGGCCATGGTGTATGGCCGAACCCCATGGACCATTTTAATGGGTCATTTAGAGATTTATGCATGTTTAAATAAATGAATGATTATGCTAGGAAATGAAGGGATTTAATTATGGGTCTATGTTGATGGATCATTTGTGGATTCCATGCATGAAATGTTTAGTTATGGATCTATGTTTTGGACCTAAGCATGGGTAAATAAATTAGGTGATGGAAATAATGGCTAAGATGTAAATGGGGTGAAAATGAAGGATCACCATGGCCGAACCCCATGGAGAATGATTTTTTGTGGACTTAGGGTTTATTAATGGTAGGTGATTAACTTATGTGTGTTTGGATCAATGAATCAAAGGATGGCATGATCTTGGATCCACATGATTAAAATGATCAAGGATCAAAAGGAGGGGCCCAAGACCAAGGGAGTGAGGTTCGACCATGTTGTATGGCCGAACCCCACTAAGGTATTTTTTTGGACTTAAGCATGATTAGAAATCAAATCGAACATTGGTTTGATTTGTTGATATGTAATAAGGTAACGAGATCTCGCAAGCGGTGCACGATCGGTGAGCAGTTTTCGGACGAAAATGTAAGGACACATTAGTTGGTCATTGGTCGGATTCCTACCTCATTGAAAACCATGGAATATGTATATGTGAATGTTTTACTTGAATGATTTTGGTATCAATGATATGCCTTAATGATGGGATTTTAATGCTATGATTTGTATTATTACATAGCATGTTTGCACTTACATCTCATGCATGGCATCGGAGGGATGAAATATAACCGGAGACCCACGCATCGTCGGGGCGTTTGTAAGGCATTCATGGGAATACTATGTGATTGTGATACCTTGATGAGGATTTTCCATCAAGAGGGATGTATGATTGATTTGTAACCGGAGACCCACGCTCCGTCGGGGCGTCCGTATGGCATTCGTGGGAATACTATGTGATTGTGATACCTTGATGTGTAACACCTCGGACTTTCAGTTAATTATTTTTGTATGAAAGTAATCCATTTAATTTGTGAACATTGGTTATGGACCTAGGGTTATGTATTTTGGATTAAAATAAATAGAATATTAACTATAAGGTTTAGACCAATGGCATTTTGGTAATTAATGGAATAAATGAACAAAAAAGGGTGAGGCTCGGCCATGGTGTATGGCCGAATCCCACAAGTTTGGTTAATGGACTTTAAATGTTGTAAATCAAGTGGGACTTGATTTTGATTTATTATTATATTATAAGGTAACGAGATCTCCCAAGCTGTGAGCAATCGGTAATCGATTCTTGGACGAAAGACGCAAGCACTCGTTAGCGATCTTTGGTTGGATTCCACCTCTTTGAAACCATGGGTTTATGTACATTGTTTTTATCTTGATTTAATGATTTTATATTGTAAAGGATATGTTTCAAATGGTGATTTTATATGCTATGTTTATTTGATAAAATAGCATGTGTTTTAAATATGAACTTTTAAATGCTATGATTTTGTATAATTGCATAGCATGTGGTATTTGCATCCCATGCATGGCATGGGAAGGATGACAGGTAATCGGGGACCCACACTCCGTCCGGGCGTCCGTAAAACACTCGTGGGGGGATACCTTGATGATGAGAATCCCATCAAGAGGATACTATGTATGAAAACCTTGATGATGAGCATTCCATCAAGAGGATACTATATATCCGGAGATCCACACTCCGTCGGGGCATCCGTAAAGCACTCTTGGAAGGATACCTTGATGATGCGAATCCCATCAAGAGGATACAATGAGTTTGTGATTGGGGGGATTCATTACATATGATAGCATGGCATGGCATTGAATCGGCATGATTATGACCTCTATTATCATGCAAGGTTTCTGGTTTTTATCGGTATGATTGGATCTCTATTATCATACACTGTTTTGGATACAATGTTTTATAAGTATGGTATGATTTATTATATTGGATTTGATATGTTTATTATATCTGGATTTTTTGTACTAACCCATGTGTTAACCCTAATTGGAATACCTACTGGGCGCGTTGTACTAACGTCCTACTTCTACCCTTTAGTGGATGATGCAGGAAACGAGGAAAATGCTAACCGCAGAAAGGGACAAGCATAGGAGCTTGGAACGCTTTTAGTTTTATATTTTGTTTAAGATACTCAGGGATTTGTATTTAGAGTATCCAGATTTCGGAATGTAATAACGTAGATGAATTGCTATGGTTGGATGTTCTTATTCAAAAATTGCGTTATGATAATGATGATTAATGACTCGACGTACTTTGCTATCTGAATGGAATAGAACTTGGTTCTATTATGATTCCGTAAAATTGATGTTATGATTCCGTAAAATTGATGTTATGATTCCGCAGACTATGATTTTTATTCCGCAAGATGATATTGCTATGTGTGAACCATTTTCGTGGACTGAGTCCACGCACACATAAGGTTGGCCAGTTAAGGGTCGGACTTTGGAAGTTCGAACTTAGCTCGCGTCGTGACGTCCCCCGCTCTATCACTCTACTCTGTTATTAAAAAAAAAAATAGACTCTGAATTTACGGGAAAAAGCTAGTGAAAAAGGGCGAGGCATTACAGTTGGTATCAGAGCTGTAATAGCCCGAATTTTCGAATCAATATATATTTGGCATTTATTGATGTTAATTTGAATTTTGACATGATGGAATACCAAATGGATCAAAAGTTGGGACAAGGGTCCAAGAATGGCCCAATTGGGCCATGGATTGGATGAAATCCATTTAATGGGTCAATGAGGACTAAGTGGGTCAACGATGGTCAAAGGGGGCCCGATAGCCATGTGGGGCCCAATGGATCAAAGAAAAAACCGGTTCCAACCCTAAGGTAAGTGGGTAAAGAGGGAATCTAATTGGGCCATGGGCCCAATGATTACTCAATAAACCATGAATTAGAATTAATTCATTTAATTGGTCAATGGTAAATAATTGGGTCAACTAGCCATATGGGGCTCAATGGGCCAAGGTAGGTAAGCCCTAAGATAAATGGGTAAGACAAAAATATAATTGGGCCATGGACCCAATGGTGATCCAATTAAGATAAATTAAATGGATTAGATAATTATAAAATTATCTAAGTTAAGATGTATCAAGATTAAGTGATATGGCCAAATGGGGCCCACCTCCACCTCACCAATTGAGGTGGCGTGTGGACCAAGGAAAAAGTGGGCCAACCATCATGGTTGACTTGGTCAACCATGGATAAATTTAAGAAGACTAAGGTGGATTAAGGTAAATTAAATTGATTAAAATTATTGTAAAATGCCCTAAGTTAAAATCAATGGAATTAAAATGACATGGCCAAGTGGGGCCCACCCCCACCTCACCAAGTGAGGTGGCTGGTGGGGTAGGTATAGGTGGGGGCCGTCCACCATGGTTGACTTGGTCAACCATGGGTGGGTTTCTTAGATAGACAAATTGTATGAAATTAAATTAGATGGAAATTAATTAACCTAAATGAGGACTTAACTTAATTAATTAGGTTGGTTAATTAGGGTCAACATAGACAAGTCAAAGAGGACAAGGGAGCCATGCTTGGTGGTTGGGTCTCAACCACCACCACCAAAGTCAAGCTAGCCCATGCTTCGTTGGTGAGGAAGTTAATGTTGGAGTGAAGGCTACTCCAACCATCTCCATCTCATTTCAAACAAACATTTCTCACTCTATCTCTCCCTCCCACTCTCAAAAACCGTCCCATACATTGGAGAAAAGAAAAAGAGAAGAAAACTTAGAAGGGGAAGAGAAGAAAAGAGAAAGAGAGAGAAAGCCTTGGTCCACCCCTTCAAGATCAAAGGCTAAGATCTTGTTTTCCATCACCTTCCCCTCTCCCTCTCTCAATCTAACTCCATCTACCATAGCCGATCCAAGCATATTTCACCATTGATCAAGCACATCTAGCCGATCAAAGATCAAGAGGAAGAAGAAAGGAGGCCAAGGAAGTCGATGGGAGCGACAAAGACCAGAGGAGTCGTCGGATAGTAAGTATGTTCTAAACAAGAAATTTAATTTTTAGGGTTTTAAGTTTTAGAATCCATTTCCTTGGATTGGATGGTGGCCAAACCGTCATAGGCTTTGAATTTACAAATCCATCCAATGGTAGGATAAGGAATGGATAAAATGGAGGAATGGATTAAGTAATGGATTAGGGATGTTAAGTATTTAAAATAATTATGATGGATTTGTGAGGAAACTTTGGGCCATAGGGTTCTGCCATGTAGCATAGCCGAACCCCATGGTGGCAAATTAAATGATGGATGATGGAAGTATGGAAAAATATGGAGAAAAGGTTAGGTTTCCTAAATGCTAAGTAATTGATGATTTTATTAGGATTAGAAGGTTTAAAATGGTGGAGAATGATTTATGATAATTAGTTTTCAAGTGATTTAAAATAGGTGATTTTAAATAGGGTTTAAAGGCATAGAATGGAATGGATGGATGACCATAGGGTTCGGCCATGTAGCATGGCCGAACCCCATGGTGAAAAACGGGTAATTTATTAAGATTATAAGGTTTAAAGATAATGGAGAAAAATGATAGATTTAAATGGATATATTGAGTATAGAATGTGATGTTTAAATGGGATGAAAATGGTGATGTGAATGGATGATTTAATTCAAATGGAGGTATGATGTTTTAAAGAAACCATGGACTATAGGGTTCGACCATACAAGGTGGCCGAACCCCATGGTTAGTGATCTATGAGGGTTAGGGCTTTTAGATGCTCAATGGTTAATGTTTTCTAAAATTTGAAAATTAGGAGTATGGTATGTGATTTTTTTAAATGGGTATTAAAGGATGGAAGTGGTGGATTAAATATTTTTGAATCATGGAGATAATGAGGAAATGATGGATGGTGTAAGTGGACTTTAAGTGTGATTAAAGATCCAAGGTAAAAATGAGGGAAAGACATCATGGGTTCGGCCATGGTGTATGGCCGAACCCATGACTCATGTTTTTAGGTCAATTATGGCTAAGTTATGGTTTATACATGTGGTTAAGCAAATGGAAATTTGGGTAAGTAAATGGTCAAATTTAAAAGGATTTACAAAGTGTATGGTACGGGTTTTTAAAGGGCCAAAATGAATGAAGGTTAGTGATTTTAAAATGGATTATTTGTGGGACAAAACATTAGTCTTTAAAATGACATATGGGATTAAATATTTTTCAAAATTAAATAATAGGTGGCTGATTTTACATATGTTATGGAATCATAAATGGGTTTGAGTTATGGATGAAATTTAGACTTAAAATAGACATGAGTGGGTGAATTATTAACCATAAAGGAGAGAGTGGCAAAATGGTAATTATTAGCCACTCTGAAGAACCATGGGTTCGGCCATGGTACATGGCCGAACCCTATGTGGATTGAACATGGAATTGGATATATTAAAAGGACATTATGAATAATTAAATAAAACGTAAAGATGCTGCGTTTTAGGCTCGCTCAATGGAATATTTGAAATGGCCAAAATCGGATTTATGTATGTGTTTTAGCCAATGGAAAATGGGCTAAGTTAAGGACCGATTTTTGATAAACTTGTAATATATTTAAGGATCATTGAATGGATCTAGGGTTATGATCACTTAGGAACTTAATCATGGATAACGTATGGACTAATTCGGTAAATGTAATAAGGTATCGGGACGTCGCAAACGGTACGCGATCGTCGACCGGATTATCGAAAGGAAAATGTAACAGAACGCTACACGGTATTCGGTAGGATTCCTACCCCTTTGTAAGCGATAGATATGTGATGGTATTTTAAAATTATTTTGATTTGGCTTATGATGGATTTATGATTTTGATTTATCTTATGATGAGTTTTAAGTTATGAATCATATGGATTATATTTTAACATTATGCATTATATGGCTATGTATGGTATATCAAAATTATGGTTTATCTATATACTACATAGTATAATGCACGTACATCTCATGCATGCCATGGGCGGGAAAATAATGAAACTAGAGTCCATGATCCGTCGGGGCGACCGAGAATCAGACATGGGGATGGCCTGAGGGCTATAACCGGAGTCCATGCTCCGTCGGGGCGACCGAGAAACAAACATGGGGACAGTACATTGTATGATCATACGGATGATTGGTGGGACACATGACATAGACACCCATGGCATAGCACTCATTACATGCTTATTTTGTTATATTTTATTGTATCGGTATGCATGTAATCACTAATCCATATGCTAGCCCTACTCGGAGTCCTACTGGGTGCATTGACTAACGCCCTACTTTACCCTAGCTGATGACGCAGGGGATGGCGGAAGCGGTGGACATGACAGGAGCCAAGCTTAGGAGCTTCGGAAGCGCAGTCTTAGTTTATTTACGTTTACATTTTGGAGATGTAATTTTAAAGTAACTTAGCTTGTCGGGTTGTATAAATTTACATTTCTTGCGATGGTTTGGACGTTACGTAAGGACAATTACATTTGGTGATATAAATATGATCATAGGTGCATTTTGGTAATTTAATGTTGTATCTTCCCTTCTATCTAAAAACCGGTAGGATAGACTCTATTATCATGTTCCGCAATGATTATAATGCGCGAGCTTACTTCCTACGCGTGAACTATTCTTGTGGACTTAGTTCCGCGCACGCGTGAGGTTGGCCAGTTAAGGGTCGGGCTTTAGAAGCTCGGACTTAACTCGCGTCGTGGCATCCGCGCCCTCTCTCACTCTTCTATTTTTCTTAAAAAAAAGAAATAGACTCTGATTTTCGGAAAGCGGGTGAAAAAGGGCCGGGCATTACAAGAGCGAACCCGAAACACTGAATCTCTCGGAGTAAATTACTTCGGTCTCTTGCATTAATTTACTTCGTTAAACTCAGACGAATGATAGCAAAGGAAGTACAGTCAAAGTAATCGGATTTATCCAACATAGCAAAATAGGATAAATTCCTCGAAAAAAAAGAAAAATCAAAGAGTGCTTATTTGGAAATTTTCCCCAAAGACAAGAAAGACAAGTTGTTTATTTGGCAATTTCCCCAAACCAAAAACAGTATGTGATACAAAGGGAAATTCCCCAAAACAAAGATTTAGTTAGATTAGAACTGTTGTTGGCATTAACATACTTCAGTTGTATATGTCAGGCAACACAGAGTATACAGAGTTGTGGGACAGAGGGACACCTAGCTGTCCGATAGATCTGGTTTCTTCTTTCGACAATTTCAATAAACCCAACTTCATGAATGAAACTGAAAACAGTCAGGACATGGAAGTAGAATCGCCCGAGAACAATGTTGGGGTGACTCCAACCTTTGTAATTGAAGAAGAGCATAACAGAGGGGGTCAGGACAGTGAAACATTCCTGAAGTACCTCCTGAATTACGAAACCTAGTACAAGCGGTAGTCACTTCTGTTCTACAGCAATTCTTGAGTGGAAATGGGGACACAAACCCCAATGAAACACAGGATCGAAAAGGTCGGGGTGGGGGAAATACTTTTTGCCCTCACAAAAGATTCAAACCATACTTTCGGGGACCTTCAGCCTCTACTGGTTCCACTGGAAGTTCCTGTTTCCAGTGTGGTCAATAGGGCCATTTCAAAAGAGAGTGTCCACAAAATGGTAGATCTCCTCATTCCTGTTTCCGATGTGGTCAGCAGGGCCATTTCAAGAGGGAGTGTCCACAGAATGGTAGCTCCCCTCATTCCTGTTTCCGATGTGGTTAGTAGGGCCATTTCAAGAGAGAGTGTCCACAGAGCAAAAGATCTCCTCACTTCAGGGGTTCTCTCTGTCATTCGGCTCAACTAGCTCAGTCACAAGGATCTGGACGACTGAATACTTCAACTTCTTTCCCAAAGACAGTGGGCCATTCGGTAAATCAAGGGTCTTCCACGAAAGGTTAGGCTAAGGAGTGGTAGGAAAAGTCGAAGGAAGGGAATATTTTGTAAAGGGTTTTGTTTTAACCCTACCAACTCTTATATTGTGATGGAAGTTTGAAATAAATTTCAATAAAGTTTTTCAAATTTAAGAATTTATGAGGATTTGGGCATTGAGATTGTAACGCCCCGCCCTCTTCGAGAATTTCAGAGTCTAATTTTTTTTTTAAAATAAACATCGGAAGAGAGCGGGCGGCGTCACGACCCGAGTTAAGGTTCAGACTCTGAAATTCTCGAAGAGGGCGGGGCGTTACAGTTGGTATCAGAGTGAAACGGGAAGTTGAATCATCGAAGTAAGATTAAGACGGTTTCATGTCTCACTGACGGATAAGAATCCCAACTGACCGACTCTTCGGAGTCCGCTGCCTGGGGGCTGGATTAATTTACTTCGAGTGACTCGGACTGAACAATCAATCTGAGAACGACAATGAAAGATAGCAAAGTAAAGTACAGTCATCATAACTGGACATATCAAACATAGCAAAATAGGATGTACTTCCCTGAAACTCCCACACTGAGAAACAAACAATAGGAAATTAGAGATTTCCCCTGAAACAAAAGAACACAAAGAGTGATGATTTGGTAATCTTCCCCAAACAAAGTACATGATATAATGCATGATCAAATTTCCTGGAAACCAAGTGTGGTTTATTTAGAATTATTGTTGAAAATTTTTGTGTTTGAAATAATGTGGCACAGATATGTCAAGCAACGAAGAATACACTGAGTTATGGGATAAAGAGACACCAAGTTGTCTGGTAGATTTGGAATCAACTTCCGACAGTATTAGTATGGAAGTTAATGTGGATCTTCAGGAGGGACCTCCTGAAGAAGCTGATGTGGACTTAGCGCCTCTTCCAGAGGATCTGATGGATGACATTCTTGAGATGGTGGAACCTCCTGAGGAAGAGGAGGATGATCTAGCACATTTACTGGAGGATCCCATGGCTGGTGTACCTATTATATTGGAATCACTTGGGGAGATAGATCCCTATGACACATGTGAACTGTGCAATCAAGATGGGCATCACTGCCGGTATTGTCCCCACCCGCTAAGTGTTGTCTGCCCGTCCTGTGGACTGCATGGGCATGGAAAGGCGAGGACTAATTGTCCTTATATTGGAGGACCTGGATTAATACCCTGCACGACATGTGAGGTATTGGGGCACACGGCGATGACGTGTCCTGATAACCGTTTCAAGTTCGCTGATGATGCGGGATCTTCTACGGAAGACTAGGCTAGGAAGTAATATGAAGGGGTATTAAAAAGAGGATTATTCGGTAAGGGTGTATTTTGTTCTCTATAGGGTTTTGTTTCACCCTACCTACCTTTGTACAAGGATGAAGTATGAAGTTATATTAAGTATGCGATGTTATGATTCTAAGAGGATTTTTGGCACTAAGATATAGGTGACGAGGTCACTTGATTACATTGAGACGTGGTATGGGTGCGTCCCTCACGTGATGTTGATTACATTGAGACGTGGTATGGGTGCGTCCCTCACGTGATGTTGATTACATTGAGACGTGGTATGGGATTGAGACGCGGTATGGGTGCGTCCCTCACGTGATGTTGATGATTGAGATGTGGTATGGGTGCGTCCCTCACATGGTATTGATGAGATAAGAATATAAACTTCATGAGTATGGCTTTGAGTAGCTATGAGGCTGTGGGAACCTTGATACGAAATACGGAGACTTGGTCCCATAGGACTACCGTTGAGGAGTGGGTCCCTCGCATGCTACGGGCTGGAGGGCGCTCTCACGGCTGTTTGGCACACTAGATGTGCTGGAATGCGCAGAGCTAGGTACTATTTTACCCGGTGGGGGTGGTACTAGTTTCGTCAGACGCGGAGCGACCGCCTTAGAGCTTGACTGAATCACCTATGAGGTGAAGGGATGCAGAGCGAGGTAGACCGGATCACGTTGGACGTGGGTCTTCTGCTTGGTAAGTCATGAGCCCTAAGTCTTGAAAGGGGTCGGGATATATTTGTCATTTGATATGGTTACCATAGTCTTATAGTGATTCATTTGAATGTTGTTCCTACGGATATTAATCATGGATAAATGATACTCATGGACAGAGTGATACCAAGGATGGATGGTTTCCATGAATGGATTATACCCATAGGTGGGTTATATTCATGGATGGTTGTAATTGTTGTATAGATGATGCTCTTGGACAAAGTGATACCAAGGATGGATGGTTTCCATGAATGGATTATACCCATAAGTGGGTTATATTCATGGATTATTATAAAACAGAGATAGATGATATTTACTGAAAGCGAAACACCAGGGAAGAATGTATTTAACCATGGGTGATTATTCCCATGGTAGTTTGGATTGATGCCGGGAATTGGTATCGTGGAAGTTGGAACAAAAGGTGTTAGTCACATAGTGCATATGTGCGAATGAAGATGTGCAAAATTTTGAAGGTGTATTTAACGGAAAAGGTAAGTGTCTGGTGAAACTTGAATGGGAAACTATGGACGACTGCCGAGTTAGACTGATCACCTGACTCTGTAGTTAGCCAATGGAATTCCAGGAGAGTGCAACTAGAAACCTAGTTGAAATGGAATCAGAAAAAGCTCTGAGCATAGGCTCGCATTGGCAGGCTACCTCACACAGAGAGTAGATAAAAGACCACATTGAGCCGGTATGTATGGAAAATACTATGAGAGCAGGTAAAGTGAAACAGAGTAGATTGATCTATGTGAGATCACAAGTGGCTCACGAGAAAAAGATATAACATGAGACAGAACAAAAGGTGTTGCGAAACAGAGCGATTCAGTTCGTAAAAGTGGTATGGGACCGTCATGGTGATGAAGAGGCCACATGGGAACTTGAATCGGAGATGAGAACAGCTCACCCCGAATTGTTTGTGTAATTTAATTTGAGAACCCTACTTCACTCGATTTTCGGGACGAAAATTTTAAAAAGAGGGTTATATTGTAACACCCCAATTTCTCAATGAAGTGGAAAATTACCAAAATGCCCCTGAGTTGTTTAATTAATTATTTTGTGATGTTAAGTAAGGAAATAGTGGGGCCCATTGCTCAAAATAAAATCATATGAGCACATTATGAATGTTAAGTTTTATTGGTTGGGTAATTTTCATCATTTGGGTCAAAAATGGCTAAATGGGTCAAAGGGCCCAAATGGGGCCCATCGGGTCAAAATGGATGATTTGACCATTTTGTGATTTTAAATTAAAAGGGGTTAAGCCTATTTGATTGGAAATCAAGTGGAGGAAAAATGGGTAGGCTTGATCCATATGTAAAAACCAATTAGAAATGACCAAAATACCATAAATGGGTCATGTTGTCAAAACGGGTCAAGGAGCTAAAAGTGGACCCAACGGGCCGAGTTGACTATTGTTGACCGTGTGAACCCTCAAGGGAGCTCAAACACGATTCAAATCAGTTGAGTGGGATGGAGGTGACTTGGAATTAAATCAAAAGGTGAGTTAACTCATATGCATTAAATGAAATGCATTAAATGTGATGAGTTGGGTTGGAATAAAAATACCTTGAGTTGGGTGAGTCAAAATGGAAATTCAAGGGGCTGTAAAATCAGTGAGTTGAGAGGGAATTTGAAGAGATTGGCTGGTCTTAAACCAACCAAAACAAGTCCCACACGTTGGGGACTTGTTTTGGTGATTTTCATGATGGGTTTTAAATGAGAATACATGGAAATTGGATGAGATGCTTGGGGATTTGAATGGCTGCATTGGTAGCTGCCAAGGGGTGCCTTGGATGGCACCCAATGCCCACCGTTTTGAGCAAGAAATTATGAGGAATTGAGAGGTTTTTGGGGCTGAACTACAAAAACAATAAGCACACAAGGTTGGCCATTTTTCACATTGGAAATCCAAGAATTTCCATCTCTCTCTCTCTCCCTCTCTCAAATTCGTTTTTCCTAACTGGAATAGCAGAGGTGTTTGCACCAGTAGATCAAGCACAAAACAGCAAGGAGTTAAGGAAACAAGGATTAAAAGTCAAGAGCAAAAGGCAAAGGAAAGTGGTAAGTTTTTCCCATTGATTTATGGTTAATAAAATGGGTAAAATAAGACATGATTTGGCCATGTGATGGTCAAATCTATCAAAGGGTTAAAATATGATTCCTTTATACTCAATTAGATGGAAAGCATGGACATAGGGTTCGGCCACTTTGGATGGCCGAACCCCATGAAATTTTATGGTTAGTGTTGATGGTTTTGTAAGGATTAAACCATGCAAGAATAGGACCGATTTTAGAGGTCTAAGATACATGCTTTGGAAAGATTGAAAACATGAATTTGCATGTCATACCATGGTCGAATTTGACAAGAGTCTAAACCATGGAAGAAGGTGTCAAAAGAAATGAAATGAACCATTGGGTTTGGCCACTTTGGGTGGCCAAACCCCATGAAAAGAGTTGGTTAATGGTTATGGTTTTTGAAATTTAAAACCATCCATTTGGGGACTGTTTTTACATGTTTTATTAAGATTTAAAATACATGCTTAAAGAGGGTTAAAACATGGGTTTGGATATCAGAAAAGGCTGAAGATATGTGGTCTAATCAGTGGAGTAAAATTGGAGAAGATGGACCATGGGGATCGGCCATCTTGGATGGCCGAATCCCATGATATCATGTTGGTTTTTGGATGGTTTCTTTTAAAGTTAAAACCTGATGTTGATACGCTGTTAATTACATGATGATTGAGGTTTAAAAACAGCAAACATAACCATTGGGTTCGGCCAACATAGAGGGCCGAACCCCATGTAAAAGAATGTTGGTTTCATGTTGGAAAAACATGTAAACCATAGACTTTTTATGGACTGTTTTGGATGATTTCTTTGAGAGTTAAAACTTGATATTAATATACTGTTTATGCATGTTTATATGAGGTTCAAAAACAGCAAACATAGCATTGGGTTCGGCCACCATGGAGGGCCGAACCCCATGCAAATGATGGTTGGTTTTAAGGTGTTTGAAACATGGAAACCATGGACTTTATGGACTGTTGTGAATGAATTTAATTAGATGGTTTCTAAGAGGTTTAAAGGCAGTAATATAATACTGATATTGCATATTTAAATAATGCCTAAAGCATGGTTAAAAGACCAAGATATGGACATTGAGTTCGGCCACCTTGGATGGCCGAACCCCATGTAAGTAAGTGATGTGTTTTGGTGAAGTTAAATTGCTGTTTCGGTGGCTGGTTATGTGGCTGAACCATGTGTAATTCATGGTTGTGTTAACATGATTAAATCATGTATAATCATGAGAAGTAGAGGGATCAACCAGATCAAGTGAACCCCATGTTAGTTTTGATGAAGTTGGTGAGTTTTAAACCATATAAAATATGGTGTTTGATGTGGGTTATGGAAGTTTAACTTGCTGATTATTGGTTGGCCAACATAGGGCTGAACCATGTCATTTTTAAAAGGGTTAAGTGCTTAAGAGTTGATTAAATAAAGTAGGAAGTTAAGTCCTAAGTTGGTGATGTTCGGCCAAGGGCATGGTCGAACCCCATATGATGCGGATGGGTCGTAGATGTGATTGAATAAGTAAATGATGTTATGTCTTGCTGTTTGGTATATGGATAAGGTACCGGAAGTCGAACGACGTGCTAGTCGTGACCGGGTGACGCGAAAGAAAGATCAGTTACGGAAGGGATTCTTAAGTAGGTTTCCTACCTACTTGTAACCACGTTTTTACCCAGTATTTCTTATGATACTCTTGTTCTAATTTATGTGTTTCAAATGATATATTATGCATTAACAAATGGCATACAGGCATTGGCATCTCATGCATAGTCATGGGATAATGAATGAAATTCTACAGTGATGGCTACGATTGTACATGATGGGGGTTGCCCATTGCATGTACATATTGTATAGAAGAGATGAATGTTGTTGTAATTTACCTTGTCGGTGCAAGGCACGTCAAGTGATGGATACGATGGTACATGATGGGGGTTGCTCATTACATGTACATCGCTTATAGAAGGGATGAAGGTGTGTTGTAATTTACCTTGTCGGTGCAAGGCACGTCAAGTGATGGCTATGAAAGTACATGATGGGGGATGCTCATTGCATGTGCATATTTCATAGCATTGTTTTACCTAAGGTGTCAAAAGAAATGAAATGAACCATTGGGTTTGGCCACTTTGGGTGGCCAAACCCCATGAAAAGAGTTGGTTAATGGTTATGGTTTTTGAAATTTAAAACCATCCATTTGGGGACTGTTTTTACATGTTTTATTAAGATTTAAAATACATGCTTAAAGAGGGTTAAAACATGGGTTTGGATATCAGAAAAGGCTGAAGATATGTGGTCTAATCAGTGGAGTAAAATTGGAGAAGATGGACCATGGGGATCGGCCATCTTGGATGGCCGAATCCCATGATATCATGTTGGTTTTTGGATGGTTTCTTTTAAAGTTAAAACCTGATGTTGATACGCTGTTAATTACATGATGATTGAGGTTTAAAAACAGCAAACATAACCATTGGGTTCGGCCAACATAGAGGGCCGAACCCCATGTAAAAGAATGTTGGTTTCATGTTGGAAAAACATGTAAACCATAGACTTTTTATGGACTGTTTTGGATGATTTCTTTGAGAGTTAAAACTTGATATTAATATACTGTTTATGCATGTTTATATGAGGTTCAAAAACAGCAAACATAGCATTGGGTTCGGCCACCATGGAGGGCCGAACCCCATGCAAATGATGGTTGGTTTTAAGGTGTTTGAAACATGGAAACCATGGACTTTATGGACTGTTGTGAATGAATTTAATTAGATGGTTTCTAAGAGGTTTAAAGGCAGTAATATAATACTGATATTGCATATTTAAATAATGCCTAAAGCATGGTTAAAAGACCAAGATATGGACATTGAGTTCGGCCACCTTGGATGGCCGAACCCCATGTAAGTAAGTGATGTGTTTTGGTGAAGTTAAATTGCTGTTTCGGTGGCTGGTTATGTGGCTGAACCATGTGTAATTCATGGTTGTGTTAACATGATTAAATCATGTATAATCATGAGAAGTAGAGGGATCAACCAGATCAAGTGAACCCCATGTTAGTTTTGATGAAGTTGGTGAGTTTTAAACCATATAAAATATGGTGTTTGATGTGGGTTATGGAAGTTTAACTTGCTGATTATTGGTTGGCCAACATAGGGCTGAACCATGTCATTTTTAAAAGGGTTAAGTGCTTAAGAGTTGATTAAATAAAGTAGGAAGTTAAGTCCTAAGTTGGTGATGTTCGGCCAAGGGCATGGTCGAACCCCATATGATGCGGATGGGTCGTAGATGTGATTGAATAAGTAAATGATGTTATGTCTTGCTGTTTGGTATATGGATAAGGTACCGGAAGTCGAACGACGTGCTAGTCGTGACCGGGTGACGCGAAAGAAAGATCAGTTACGGAAGGGATTCTTAAGTAGGTTTCCTACCTACTTGTAACCACGTTTTTACCCAGTATTTCTTATGATACTCTTGTTCTAATTTATGTGTTTCAAATGATATATTATGCATTAACAAATGGCATACAGGCATTGGCATCTCATGCATAGTCATGGGATAATGAATGAAATTCTACAGTGATGGCTACGATTGTACATGATGGGGGTTGCCCATTGCATGTACATATTGTATAGAAGAGATGAATGTTGTTGTAATTTACCTTGTCGGTGCAAGGCACGTCAAGTGATGGATACGATGGTACATGATGGGGGTTGCTCATTACATGTACATCGCTTATAGAAGGGATGAAGGTGTGTTGTAATTTACCTTGTCGGTGCAAGGCACGTCAAGTGATGGCTATGAAAGTACATGATGGGGGATGCTCATTGCATGTGCATATTTCATAGCATTGTTTTACCTGATTTGATGATCATGTATTATGATATGTATATGCATGTTTTATATGCTAACATGTGGTAGCCCTGATTCGGGAACCTACTGGGCGCGTTGATCTAACGCCCTAATTCTATCCTCAGAGGAGATTGCAGGTACAAGCAAGGGGAAAGGAAAGGTCATTGACCGAGAGGGGAGCTGAGCCTAAGTGCTTTAATGATGGATTTGGATTACGTTATATTACTGTCATTTGAATACTATTGTTGGACATGTAATAATTCGTTATTTGCTATGGTTTGATTAGGATAATAACCTATGGATGGTTGATCTATGTTATTTAATATTTAAGACTGTTACTTGCTATCTCGTCTTTCTATTCCGCAATTATCAAGATTATTCCGCATGTTGATGTTAGTTCCATGTGTGATTCACTATCATGGTCTATTCCATGTACACATGGGTGGCCAGTTAAGGTTCAGACTTGGGTAGTCTGAACTTAACTCGCGTCGTGACGCCGCCCGCTCTCTTCCGATGTTTATTTTAAAAAAAAAATTAGACTCTGAAATTCTCGAAGAGGGCGGGGCGTTACAGAGATGTATGAGACGAGGTCACTTGATTTTATTGAGATATGGCATAGGTGCGTCTCACACGTGATATTGATGAGACAAGTATTTAGATTCTATGAGTATGGCTTAGAGTAGTTATAAGACTGTGGAAACCTCGATATGAAATACGGAGACTTGGTCCCGTAGGGTTACCGTTGAGGACTGGGTCCCTCGCATGCTACGAGCTGAGGGACACTCTCACAGTTATTTCGCACACTTGAAGTGCGAGGTTGCGCAGAACTAGATACTATTTTACCCGTGGGAGTGGTACTAGTCTCGTTAGATGAAGTCCGACCGCCTTAGAGCTTGACTGAATCACCTTTGGGTGAAGGAATACAGGGCGGGGTAGACATGATCACGTTGGACGTGGGTCTTCCGCTTAGTAAGTCATGGGCCCTAAGTCTTGCTAAGGGGTCGGGGTATATTATGATGGATATTTTAGCTACAGTCACATGGTGAATCATTCGAGTGTTGTTACTATAGATAGAATATTTCATGGTAGATGATGTGCATTGGATTAATTATGCCCATGAATGGATTATACCCATAGGAGGGTTATATTCATGGATGGTTATTAACTATGGAAAGAATATCTCATGGTAGTATGATGGATCTGTTGGTCTCATAAATGACATATAGATCTAAGGATTCGAACATGTTTTGATTTATGTTCCATGTTATAAAGAAAAGGTGTTAGTCGTATTACGACTTGTATCACAGGAAAGTTAGTGTTGAGAGATACTCAGTGCATAGAAGTTATAAACAGAAGGTGTTAGTCACATAGTGACCTATATGCAAATAAAGGTATGATTACTTTTGGGAGATATACTTAAGGGAAAAAGTTGAGAATCTAGTGAAACTCAAATGGGAAGCTATGGGAGAATGCCGAGTTAGACTGACCAGCTGACTCTATAGTTAGCCGATGGAGTTCCAGGAGAGTGCAGCTAGAAACCTAGTTAAATGGAATCAGTAAAAGACTTGAGCATAGGCTCATATTGGCAGGCTACGTCACACAGATAGTAGACGAATGAGCGTTCTGAGCAAGTACGTGTGGAAAATATTTTTTTGTAGCAGGTGAAGTGAAACAGAGTATACTGATTTGCATAAGATCGCAAATGGGTTCATGAGGAAAAAAAAGATAACATGAGACAGAGTAAATTTTACGAGAATGAAACTCATAGGTTGATATGAGTGATTTTGATATAATTGAGTGGCACTTGACAAGATTACACAGGAACAACGGATAGATCCAGAAATAAAGGAGATATGGGCCAAGATGTTATTGCTGAAGTCATACCCTGTAACACCTCAATTTTTCAATAAAAAGGGATAATTACGAAAATGCCCCTGAGTTGGAAAATTTAATGTTTTCGTTATTAAATGAGGAAATTGTGGGCCCCATTGCTGAAACTAAGATCTTAAAAGTATATTATAAGGGTTTGATTAAATTGAACGAATAATGTGCATCAATTGGGTAAAAAATGGCTAAATGGGTTGAAGGGCCCAAATGGGACCCAACGGGTCAAATGGACTTATTAGACCATTGGGTGAGCCCAAATTTAATGGGGTTAAGCTAAATTGATTGGAAATCAAGTGGAACAAATATGGGTAGGCTTGATACACATGTAAAAACCATTTATAAATGGCCAAAATACCCATAATTGGGTCATGACGTCAAAAACGGGTCAAGAAGTTAAATGGGGATCCAATGGGTGGGGTTGACCAAGTTTGACCATGGTTGACCTTGTGGGCCCTCAAATTAGCTCAATGGTGAGTCAAATCAGGTTGAGTGGGACTGAATTGAGTTGGTTTTGAATTAAGAAATGAGTTGATTCAAGTGTAATTAATGTATGGTATTTAATGTGGTGAGTTAAGCCATTAAGTTAGGTGAGTCAAAATGGAAATCAAAGGGTCTGTAAATTCAGTGAGTTAAGTGGAATACGAGAACAAGTCCCACACGTTGGGGACTTGTTATGGTGAGTTCCATGCTAAATTTTTAATGTAAATGGATGAGAATTGGATGAGTTACATGGGGAGCTGAATGGTTACATAGGTTAGTGCCAATGGGTACTTTGGCTGGCAGCAGGTGTCTCATTGAAATGGACAAGAGTTATGAGGGAAATGAATAGAATAATTGGCTGAATTACAAAAGAGATAGACCATCTCATTTGGCCGATTTTCACATTAAAAATCTTAAGAATTCCCATCTCTCTCCCTCTCCCCAAACTTGTTTTCTTGGCTGAACCAGCAGAGGTGTTTTCACCAATTGATCAAGCATAAACTAGCAAAGGAAGGAAGGCAAAGAGGGAAGAAGGCAAGGAGCAAAGGCAAAGGAAGATTGGTAAGTGTTCGGTGTTATTTTGTTTAATAAGATGGAACAAATGGAGCATGTATTGGGCCATGGGTATGGCCGAATGCATCAAGGTTTTAATCTTGAGTAATGGAGGTTTTAAAATTGTAAAAGGGATCATTGGGTTCGGCCACCTTGGAGGGCCGAACCCCATGAAATAATTGGTTGGTTTTATATGGTGTTTGAAACATAAAAATCATGCAATTTGTGGGACTGGTTTAGAGGTTTTTATTGGATTTAAAATGCATGTTTTAAAGAGGGTTAAAACATGGATTTGAATGTTATAAAGGACTGAAGGTAACATGGGTCTAAACCATGGATATAAATTGATAAAATGGACCATTGGGCTCGGCCATCTTGGATGGCCGAACCCCATGAAATGAAGTTGGAATTTTGATGGTTTTTGTAAGTTAAAACCATGCAAATAATTTACTGTTTTTAGATGATTAGATTAGACATAAGATGAATGTTTAAGAGGTTCAAACCAAAGGCCATAGGGTTCAGCCAATGAGCATGGCCGAACCTCATGAAATGGTGTGATAATTTTTATGGTTAATGGTGATGGTTTTGAGAGATAAAAACCATACATTACCATGGGGTTTTTATGAGATTTACATGAAGATAATTTACTGATTTTAGTCGGCCAATATATGGCTGAACCATGGTAATATTATGGTTAAGTTACTGATTTAAATCAGGGATAGATCATGGACCAATTGAATCAAGAGAACCATTGGGTTCGGCCATGTGTATGGCCGAACCCCATGGACTATTTTTGGATGGTGTGTTTGGATTAAATCCTATTGGAAACTATGATTTGTTTTATGCTTTTGATCTAAGAATTACCTAGGCTTAGTTATGGATTTAATACTAAGTTGATCAACCATGATATAAGATGGAAAGTGGGGACAAAAACCAGATTGGTGTGGTTCGGCCATGTGTATGGCCGAACCCCACTAAGGGTCATTGGTGGTCTTAATGTGTAGCTAATTATGTGATTAAAGATGTGTGAATGAATGATTTAAAGGATCAAATAAAGATGAGAGGCTCGGCCATGTGTATGGCCGAACCCCACCAAGACGGTTTAGTTTTGGTTATTGATGTTTAAGGAAAAGGTTAGTCTCAATGGCATAATGGTAAATATGGAGGAAAAGTTCAAAGATGAAATGATCAAAAGAATGGACTTATGAGTCAAAACTCACGGTAGTATGGTTCGGCCATGTAGTATGTGTAACGCCCGCTCCTTTTTCACTCGCTTTTCGAAAATCAGAGTATATATATATATATTTTTTAAAATGGAGAGTGAGAGAGGGCGTGGACGTCACGACGCGAGTTAAGTCCGAGTTTCTAAAGCCCAACCCTTAACTAGCCAGTCCCACGCATGCTCGGAACTAAGTCCACGGGAACGGTTCACGCGTAGGAAGTAAGCTCGCGGAATATAATTACGTACGGAACGTTATAATAGAGACTATCCTACCAGTTTTAGATAGAAGGGAAGATACAACATTAAATTAGCAAAATACCCCTATGTTCACATTTATGCCTCAAAGCGATATTGTCCATAATGCAGTCCAAACCATAGCAAGAAATATAAATTATACAGTCCGACGAGCTAAGCTACTTTAAATTACATCTCCAAAATGAAACTGAAATAAAACTAGATATCCGCTTCCCAAGCTCCTAAGCTTGACTCCCGGCGTGTCCACCGTTTCTGCCATCTCCTGCGTCATCGGCTAGGGTAGAAGTAGGGCGTTAGTCAACGCGCCCAGCAGGACTCTGAGTAGGGCTAGCACATGGATTAGTGATAACATGCATACCAACTAATAATAAAGTAAACATATGATGAATGCCATGCCATGGGTGCCTATGTCATGTGTCCCACCCATCCACCGTATCATCATAAAATATTGTATCCCCCTTGACGGCAAAACCTCGTCAAGGTGTCCCCATGTTTGCTTCTCGGTCGCCCCGACGGAGCATGGACTCCGGTTATAGCATAAGAGCTATCCCCATGTCTGATTCTCGGTCGCCCCGACGGAGCATGGACTCCGGTTATAGCCCCTCAGGCTATCCCCATGTTTGCTTCTCGGTCGCCCCGACGGAGCATGGACTCCGGTTTCATTATTTTCCCGCCCATGCCATGCATGAGATGTAAGTGCATTATGCTATGTAATATATATATAATCCATATAAAATCCATAGCATCTAAGTATAGTCCATAGTCTAAAAAAAATATTATCCATAGCATTAAATCATAATCCATAGTACTTAAACATATAATTCATAATTCAAAATCCCATCATAAGATAAATCATATAATCATCAAATTAAAGAACCATCACATATCCAAGGCTTACAAAAAGGTAGGAATCCTACCGAATATCGCTTAGCGTCCCGTTGCGTTTCCGTTCAATAATTCGGTCGCCGATCGCGTACTGTTGCGACGTCCCGGTACCTTATTACATATTTACCGAATTAGTCCATATGTTATCCATGATTAAGTCCTTAACTTATTACAACCTTAGGTTCCTAATTACGTTATCCGTTTACCAAAGTCAGCCCCTAACTTAGCCTCGTTTTCCGTGGTTTAAAACACATCCATAAATCCAATTTTGGCCATTTTAAATATTCCGATTTGCGAGCCTAAAACGCAGCATCTGTCCGTTTCATTTAA
This sequence comes from Chimonanthus salicifolius, assembly GCA_013350335.1. Taxonomy (NCBI): domain Eukaryota; kingdom Viridiplantae; phylum Streptophyta; class Magnoliopsida; order Laurales; family Calycanthaceae; genus Chimonanthus; species Chimonanthus salicifolius. The sequence continues at coordinate 68,537,229 of CM023538.1, read as the reverse complement.
TCATTCGCAATGTATCCAATTTTTATGTCTAACATACATAGGGTTCGGCCATGCATCATGGCCGAACCCATGGTTCTTCAATGTGGCCACTAATTATGGTTTTACCACTAGACCTCCATGGTTTAATATTTCCTCATTCATGCATATTTTTAAGTCAAAATTTCATCCATAACTTAGATCCATTAGGCATTCATTGACCATGCCCTAATATCCATAAAAATAGCCACCTACTTTGATTAAATTTGAAAACATTTAATCCCATAATTCATTCCATTCTTGGCCCTAAATATGGCCCACAAGAGGTCATGGGTTCGGCCATACACCATGGCCAACCCCATGATGTCCATTTTTTTTCAATTTCTTGGGTCCATCTTGCCACATCAACTATGCCATACGATCATTTAAAATTAGCCAGTGATTAGACTAATTTCCATTCATTTATGCATATATATATATATATATATATATATTACCTTAGACCCAAAATTGATCTAAAATTGGGTCATGGGTTCGGCCATACACCATGGCCGAACCCATGATGTTTCTTTCTCCATTTTTTCTTGGTCTATCTTACCCCCTTTACTCCTACCTCAAATGAAATTAAATCATCCATTTTCATCCCATTTAAACATCACATACCATACTCATAAGTCCATTTAAATTTATCATTTTTCTCCATTATTTTCCATTCATAAAAATCCCAAAATTTTACCATAGGGTTCGGCCATGCATCATGGCCGAACCCATGGTTCATGGCTCACCTTCCTTAGTGCCATTTAAGACCATGGTTTCACTAATATTGATCCATGGTTTTCTTCATTTAAAAATTCCTTCTTTTTTTTTAAATCAATAACACCATTCATTTAGTCCCTTAAAAAAAAAACTTATATCATACACTTGTAAATCCATCTTTCTATCCTTTAAACCCTATTTAAAATCACTTGAAAACTAATTATCATTACTCATTCTCCAAAATTTTAAACCTTATAATCTTAATAAAAAAAATCATCCATCATTTACCATGGGGTTCGGTCATGTCTATGGCCCATCAATCCATTAAAAATCCAAATTCTCTATGCTTAATAAAGACTTGAAATTCCATTAAAAAAATTCCATTCTTCCATTTCATCCATTTCTTAATCCATTCCTCCATTTTATCCATTTCTTATCCTACCATTTGATGGATCTTAGATCCATGGCCCACAACATTTTTGGCCATATTAAATCTAAGAAATGGATTCCATATCCTATCTAGAAAACATAAATTCTTGTTTTAAGAAAATCTTACCACCCGATGACTCCTCCGGTCCTTCTTTCCTCTTTGCTCTCCTTAGCCTTCTCCTCTCTTCTTCTCCTTGACGTACGGTCAAGATGAGCTTGATCAAATGGTGAGGCTCTCCAAGCTTAGGATCGGCCAAGATTGAGTGGGTTTGCTTGAGAGAGGGAGAGGGGAAGGTAATGAGAAAGGTATCTCAAGTGTTTACCTTGAGGTGGTGGGTCAACACTTAGCCTTTTCCTTTTCTTTTCTTCTCTTTTCTTCTCTTTTTCTTCTAAGTTTTCTTCTTTCTTCCTCTTGTGAAGGTAGGGGACGGTTTTGAGAGTGCAAAGAGATGGAGAGAGTGTAGTAGTTAGATGGAAATGAGATGGGAAGTCATCTCATCTTTTTTTTTTTGTTGTCATTCATTCCTCCCACCAACCAACATGGCATTAATGGTGGTGGTTGGGGTAAAACCACCATTTAAACCCATGGTTTCAATCTTGTGTTTCTTCAAAGTGGTTTGTGTTCGTTTTGGGTGGTTTGTGTTTGTTGGAATGGTTTTGACCATTTGACCATAATTAACTTAATCAATCTAATTCAGTTGATCCTTAGGTCAAGGTAATTAATTAATTCCTATTTAATTTTAATCCCATTAATTTCCTTCTATGAAATCCACCCATGGTTGACCAAGTCAACCATGGTGGTCGGCCCCACCACCCTTGGGTCCACACGCCACCTCAATTGGTGAGGTGGAGGTGGGCCCCACTTGGTCATGCCATTTCATTTCATTACTAACTTAGAGGGTTTAATTCCAATTCACCCTTTTTAAATCAATTGGGCCACCGTTGGGCCCACAGCCCAACCAAATTATTTTCTACCCCTTTACCTTAGAGTTTGGACCAATTTTGATCCATTGGGTCCCACATGGTGATCGGGTCCACTTTGACCATCGTTGACCCTTCCGACGAATTCCATTCACTCTATGTTCCATTGGGTCCTTCTTGGGCCTTTGTCCCAAAATTTGATCCATTTGGCATTCCATCATATCAAAATTCAAATTAAAGTAAATAAATGCCAAACATATATTGATTTAAAATTTCGGGCTATTACAGTATGGCCGAACCCTACCAAGGTTTATTTGAAGGTATGGTTTAAGTGTAGGGTTGTAATTATATGAAAGAGTGCAAAATTTTAAATAGGTAAGGTTCGGCCATGGGGTATGGCAGAACCCCACATAGTGCATTTTTAGGACTTAGGCCAAGTTGGAATTATATAATGAATGTTTAATTTGTTGCTATGAAAATAAGGTATCGAGACTTGCGAGAATGGCGTACGAGTCATGACCGGCTGACAATTAAGAAAGATCGAATACTGAAGTGAATCTTCAGTAGGTTTCCCTACCTACTTGTAACCACAAATATGTTTTGGTTTTATCATGTTTTCATGAGATAAGTTGTATTTGTTATTATGTTTCAAATGTGGTTTTGAATGATGAGCTATGTATTTAAAAAGTGATATACAATGCATTGACATCTCATGCATGGCATGGGGTGATGGGAATGGAACAACATAATGATAAGTATCCTATCCAGAGGAAATGTGGATTACTCTGGATTAACTTGACATAAGCACCATACCCAGAGGAAATGAGGATTACTCTGGCTTACCCATCCGAAGGAAATGAGGACTACTCTGGAATATCTTGACGTAAGAGTTTCTTGAGATAATGGCTATGTAGACTTGCGATGGGTAGGACTCATTACATGTGCATATACATAGCATTCGTTTTCAGATGTTTTATTGATTATCATGTACTATGATACATATGCATGTTTTATAAGCTAACCATGTGGTAACCCTGATCGGGAACCTACTGGGCGCGTTGATCTAACGCCCTAATTCTATCATCAGATGAGAATGCAGGTACAAGGAAAGGGAAAAAGAAGGTCGATGACCAGGCGGGGAGCCAAGCCTAGGCACTTGATTGTTGATTGGGATTTCTTTATTACTGTCTTTTAGTTATATTTTGTGGACATGTAATAATTTGATACCTTGCTATGGTTTGTCTAGGATATTAACAATGGATGGTTGGTTTATGTTATTTATTAATTGAGACTGGTACTTGCTATCTATTCAAGCTATTTCCACAGTTAGTCTAGTTTATTCCGCAAGTCATTGTATAGTTCCATGTGTGGTTTGTTATCGTGGGTTTAGTCCACACACACATGGGTGGCCAGTTAAGGGTCGGACTTTGGTAGTCCGAACTTAGCTCGCGTCGTGACGCCGCCCATTCTCTGCCGTTGTTATTTTATTATTAATTTTTTTTTTAAAAAAAATTAGACTCTGATTTTTCGGAGAGGGCGGGGCGTTACAATTGGTATTAGAGAGAAACAGGAAGTTGAATCATCGAAGTAAGATTAAGACGGTTTCATGTCTCACTGACAGATAAGAATCCCAACTAACCGACTCTTCGGAGTCCGCTGACTGGGGGCCGGATTAATTTACTTCGAGTTACTCAGACTGAACAATCAATCTGAGAACGACAATGAAAGATAGCAAGTAAAGTACAGACAACATAATTGGTCATATCAAACATAGCAAGGTAGGATGCACTCCCTTGATATCCCCACACTGAGTAACAAACAACAGGAATTTAGAGATTTCCTCAGTAACAAAAGAAAACAAAGTGTGAAGATTTGGCAATCTCCCCAAACAAAACACATGAGATTATACATGAAAAATCCCCCAAAATCAAGACTGGTCCTTTATTGGAACGATTGTTGTTGATTTATATGTTTTATATGTTGTGGCACAGATATGTCAAGCAACGAGGAATATACAGAGTTATGGGATAAAGGGACACCTAGTTGTCCAGTAGATTTGGTGTCGGCTTCCAACAATACCAGCATGGAAGTCAACATGGACCTTCAGGAGGGACCTCCCGAGGAAGATGACGTTGACTTAGCACTTGTTCCGGAGGATCTTATGGAGGACATTCCATGGATAATGGAACCTCTTGAGGAAGAAGAAGAGGATCTAGCACCTTTTCCGGAGGATCCTATGGAAGATGTTCCTATAATATTGGAATCGCTTGGGAAGATAGATCCCTACGATACGTGTGAGTTGTGCAACCAAGACGAGCACAACTGTATGTATTGTCCTCACCCTCTAGGCATTGTCTGCCCGTTTTGTGGATTGCATGGGCACGGAGAGGCTAGGACTAATTGTCCTTATATTGGAGGACCTGGGCTAATACCCTGCATGACGTGTGGAGTATTGGGGCACACGGTGATGACATGTCCTGATAACCGCTTTAGGTTCGCTGATGGTGCAGGATCTTCTACGGAAGACTAGGCTAGGAAGTAGTATGAAGGGACATTAAAAAAAGAGGGTTATATTGTAAGGGGTTATATTGTAAGGGTGCATTTTGTTCTTTATAGGGTTTTGTTTAACCCTACCCACCTTTATACAAAGATGAATTATGAATTTATATAAAGTATGCGATTTTATGATTTTATGAGGATTTATGGCATTTAATGTATGTTGTGATGGAAACTAAGTCTATGATGTTTCCATGAATAGGAAGAAATGGTGCCACAGAAAAAGATCGTAAAGAATCAAAAAGGAAAAGAAAAAGTATTACAAATTGGAGTAGGCGAAGGGGCATCAAAGAGAAGGACGCAACAAGACGATAAAAAGAAGGAGGAAGTATTAATCATCACGCAACGAGGGAAAGTGGTACCTCAACGTGAGAAGGTAGTATATAAGAAGGTGCAATCGGTACATGACAGGGAGCAGTCAGTTCATGATGAGGAGAGATCAGTTCATGAAAGATCACGCAATGAGGAAGAATTGCAACATTCTCGACAAGAAGAGGATTTTAGTGACCCTTCATATCAACGGGAGTGTAACGCCCGCCCCTTTTCATCGGAAATCAGAGTCTAATTTTTTTTTTTAAATAAAAGTGACAAAGGGCGCGGACGTCACGACGCGAGTTAAGTTCCGAGCTTCTAAAGCCCGGCCCTTAACTGGCCAACCCTACGCGTGCGTGGAACATAAGTCCACGAGTACGGTTCACGCGTAGCAAGTAAGCTCACGGAACATAAAAATAAATGCGGATGATCATAGAACTATCCTACCAGTTCTTCAGATAGCAGGGAAGAAATACCCAATTAATTACGAAAATGCCATTATACTGTATTATCCAAAATAATACCTAAACATAGCAAACTACCTAAATTATTACATTTCCGACAAGCTAACTATACAAATACATCTTTTCCAAAATGAAGTAAAACAAAATAATTAATCCGCCTCCCCAAGCTCCTAAGCTTGGCTTCCGTCTCGCCCTTCCGGTCCGCCATCTCCTGCATCGTCAGCTAGGGTAGAAGTAGGGCGTTAGAACAACGCGCCCAGTAGGATTCCGAGTAGGGCTAGCACATGGGTTAGTAATAAACACATACAGATAATAACACAGTGAAAACTATAAACCACCATATACTGAAATATAAGTAAATGATATGCCATGGGTGTCAATGTTATGAATCCCACCCATCATTCCTGCCATATACTGTCATATCCCTCTTGACGGAAAAACTTCGTCAAGATATGTCCAACCGCAAAATATCCCCCTTGACGGCAAACCCTCGTCAAGGTGTCCCCATACCTGTTCTCGGTCGCCCCGACGGAGCATGGACTCCGGTTTGTTTATTTTTTTTCCACCCATGCCATGCATGAGATGTAATGCATTATGCTATGTAATATTTATAACTCATAACCTTAAGATATCATACATAGCCTTAATTTATAATGCATAACCTTAATCATAGTTCATAGCCATTAAATAAAATCCATCTTAAACATAGCATCCATAATTGTAAAAACCCATCATAAGATAAATACCAAAATCAATAAAATATGACAAAAATACCATCACACATCCATGGCTTACAAATAGGTAGGAATCCTACCGAATACCGACTCACGTCCTTTTTCGGCTTCGTCCGATAATCCGGCTACCGACACGCGTACCGCTCGCGATATCCAATACCTTATTACATACACATAATTAGTCCATATTTTAACCATTTCTAAGCCCATACATCATATCTTAGTGGGTTGCTTCATTTTGATCAATATTTACGGTTTTGCCACTACCTCTTCTCCATGGTTAATCAACCACTCACCCTTGCCTAACTAAGTTCATAATTGATTATAAACTTGGATACCTAACTTAGGTCCATTAATGATCCATTCAATTATGTCACATGACCATTAAGATTAGCCATTTAATTAATCTAACCTTATTCATTTAAACCAATCCAAAACCCCATACTTAACGCTTTAAATGGTTCACCAATGGGCCATGGGTTCAAAATACCCAATTCATCAATTTTTCCCATTTTGTTTTCTTTGGCCTACTTATACATTTGAACCCATCACAAGCCCTTCCATGAAGGGGCTTAACTTATACATTTCAATCATCATCCTTTATCACACTTTAAATCCATTTACAATCATCATCAAACCATCATAAAACCATCATTTTCCCCATTTTTTGTACTCATTTAAACTACCATTACACCACCATAGGGTTCGGCCATTCACCATGGCCGAACCCATGGTTCATGATCCAATAATTTTAACCTTAAACACTCCATTATAATTTCCTCAATTGCCTACATTTAATCATTTTAAAACCCTAAAACCATAAACATTCTCCATGCTTCCATTTTTACATAATTAAATTACACAATGTCCTCCATACCTTAAAACCCTAAGAAAATCACACATTACCTTCCAATTCCACATAATTCCATGCTTAATAACTTAATTACATTACATTCCTTAATCCATTTATTTTTTCCTTAAACTAACCCTAATTTACCCATTAGGGTTTTGTCCACTTTCCATCCTTCAAATTGATGGATTTTAAATCCATAGCATAAAATCAATAGGCCACCATTAAATTTACAAAATAAATCCCAAATCTTAAACCCTAAAAATCCAAAATTTCTTGTTTAAGAAATACTCACAATCCGTCGTCTCCTCCGATTTCCGCCGCTCCCGTCGGCTTCCTTAGCCTCCTTTCTCCTTCCTTTTAATCTTTGGTAGGTCAAGATGCTTGATCAATGGTGGAAACCTCCAAGCTTAGAATTGGCCAAGGTAGGGTTTACTTGAGGGAGGGAAAGGAGGAGATGATGGGAAAGAAGATCTCAACCTTTAATCTTGAAGTGGTGGCCTTTTGTTTTGAATTTTTCTTCTCTTCTTAGCTTCCTTTTCTTAATTTCCTTCTTCTCTTCTCCTTTTTTTTTTTTCCTCCTTCACTTGGACATGGGACGTCAATGGAGGAGTGGGAGGGATGGAGTTAGTGAAAATGAACATGAGAAAGAAAAAAAATCAAACTTATCCCCATTTGATGACCTCATTTTCACTTTACATTAATTTTTCACCAACCAAAGATATTTTAAGATATTTTAATCTCTTTATGGTGGTGGTTATCTAAACCACCACCAAGCCCAACGTGTCTTGCCTTTGAGGTGGGGTAGCTTGGTCTCCCATTTGACCAATTTAGCCACCAATTTAATAATTTAAGTATTTAATTAATTTGGTAATTAACTTAGGTTAATTCATTTTTATTTAACCTAATTCCCATTATTCCACCCATGGTTGACCAAGTCAACCATGGTGGCTGGCCCCACCAATCATTGGCCCACTCGCCACCTCACTTGATGAGGTGGAGGTGGGTCCCGCTTGGCCACACCACCATTGTTTAATTCCAAATTACTTAGGGTGATTAAATTTCATTAAGCCCACTCTAAATGGATCACCATTGGGCCCATGGCCCAATTACATTTCCCACTAGCCCATTTACCTTAGAGCTTAACCATCTTGACCCATTGGGTCCCAAATGGGTATTCGACCCAATTTGACCATTCTTGACCCATTTAAATAAATTTAAATCCAAACCATAGTCTATTGGGCCACACTTGGGCCTTTATCCAATTTTGGCCCATTTACCATTTATTCCACCAATTTTCTAATTTCCACCATAAAAAAATAAATAATAACACATATATATTACTTTACAAATTCCGGGCCATTACAGGGAGGAAGAAGGAAACAACAACAACAACGTGACTATACCACATGTACCGCATGAACTACACAGCCTGGTGCAAGCTGTGGTTACTTCTGTCCTCCAACAACATATGAATGGAGGTGGAAACACGAGTGAGACTAATGACCGGAACATGGTCAGAGACTTCCAACAACAACGTCCACCTTACTTCAAGGGGAGAGAAGGGCCTGTCGAAGTTGAGAACTGGTTGAAAAAGATCTCTCACACACTGACTCTTTTGAATATCAAGAGTCATGCTCACAAAATCCTATTGGCCACATCACAGCTGATAGATGACGCTGCTAAATGGTGGGAAATAATGGAGAAACAGCAGGCACTTGTGCCAGAAGGAGAAAGGATTGCTATGACCTGGGAGCAATTCTCAACGATGTTCTTAGATCACTACTTCCCAGAAAAAGAAAAGGAACGTCAGATTCAAGCATTCTTGTCATTAGTGCAAGGTTCGATGACGGTAGCGGAGTATCACCAAGAATTTCTCAGTCTATCAATTTATGCATTCTATATGGTGGACATGGAGTATTCGGCGGGCTCGCAAGTTCGAGCGTGGGTTGCGGCCATACATTAGGGCCAGAGTGGCCGTGTTCAAAGAGGCTACGCTGGCGTAAGTGGTCAGCAAAGCTACCATTGTGGAACAAGAATTGGCGGAGTTTGCACGAGTTGACAACCGTCGAGCACCGAGTGGGAGGGGTACTTATCAACGCAAAAAGAAGTTCAGACCGAACTTCAGCAGACCCTCGCCGTCTGTTGGATCTACTGGGGGCTTTCATCCTAATCAGCCCTCCCAATCTGTAGCAGTCACTCAGGCTTCTAAAGGAGTGAGCACCTGCTTCCACTCTGACCAGCCGGGTCACTTTAAGAAAGATTGTCCAAAACTCAATAGACTTTCATACTCCAGAGGATCGTCTCGTCCACTATCAGACCGGCTAACTCCAGAGGAGGCAGGACATATAATCGGGCGAGATGGGCGCCTAACCCTGTTGGAGCTTGACGATTATTTACTTTAACTTCTCCAGAAGATGAGGATCATGCGGTGATACAAGGTATGGCGGTAGTGAGTAGTTCTTATGCATATGCACTATTTGATTCTGGAGCTTCACACTCCTTCATAGCTGCATCATTTATAACTGCTACCGGTACTCTAGTACAAAGATTAGCCACAGCACTTACAATTGTGTCCCCTGTCGGACACCTGGCATTGGGGCTTATATGCACGGCAGTTAACACTAAACTAGCTGGACGCAGATTTGAGTTCAATTATCTGGTGCTGGATATGTCTGAATATGATATAATATTCGGCATGGATTGGTTGGTTAAGTTCCAAGCCAACATTGACTGTTATCGTCGAAGAGTGACATTTTGGTCACTCGAAGGGAAACAATATGTGGTTCGCGCAGACAAGCAGAGTGGACTGCAGGAAGGATTGAACCACGTGGTATTGAATAATATCATTATAAATAAAGCACCAATTACTGAACTTCCGGCAATTTTAAAAGAATTTGCGGATGTGTTTCCAAAGGAACTCCTTGGTTTAAGGCCTATGAGGGAGATCAACTTCGAGATCAAGTTATATCCTGGTACTTCACCAATATCTCTACCACACTATCGGATGGCACCAGCAGAGATGTCGGAGCTAAAGAAGCAGATCGATGAACTGCTTAGGCTGGGATGCATCCGACACAGCACATCGTCATGAGGAGCTCTAGTATTGTTTGTAAAGAAGAAGGATGGTTCACTTCAGATGTGTGTTGATTATCGGAAGCTGAATCAGCTAACAGTCCGGGACAAGTACCCTCTGTAATGACCCAACCCGATATTTCGAAGTTTTGGAGTCTTGGTAGCGGTGGGGAGAGTGTGGGCCCCGTGTTGGGTCCTGATTTGTCCGGTTTTGAGTTCGGAGACTCAGAGGGCAATTTAGTAATTTTGAATTATTGAATTTTCTGTCATAATAAAAAGTTTGAAAATCACACGTTTTCCCCCGACGTTTGTCATTTGATTTCTTCGGGCTTTCCTTTCAAAAAAATAATAATAATAATAATAATAAAAATAAAATATAAATATATTTTAAAAATTGGAAGCTTTTATTTTTTTAAAAAAAAAAAAAAAACCCTAAACTAACCCCTTATAACCTCTTCGGCAGCACTGTAGCTATGCGCTACAGTGCCGCCCAGCCCTCTCTCTCTCTCGTTCGTTCTCTTCCTCTCTTCCTCTCTTCTTGAAACCCTAATCCCGCCGCCGCCGCCGCCACCTGCTTTTCCCCCTTTTCTTTCATCTTCTTCCCTCCTCTCCTCTCCCTAAAACCCTAAAGGAGTGGCTGCCCCTTCCCCCTTGATGCGGTTCCTCAGCTCCTTTTTCCCTCTCAGTCGTGCACGCCGGCGCTGCTGTCCTCCCTGCTTCGGCGAGGCTTCCCTCTCTGTCGAGCACGCCGGCGCTGCTGTCGCTCTCTCTGGCTGCTGGCCGTCGCCTCTGCTTCCGGCTTAGCCCAGGTATTTCCGATTCCATCACATCTTCTCTCCTTCTTTCCAATTCTTCTTCCCCCCTTTCAATCTCTTCTAGTTTTCCTGTTTTTCCCCTTTCCTTTCCTTCATTTTCCCTTCTTTTCCCCCTCTTTCCCTCAGTTTCCTGATTTCTTCCAAGTGGGTTGTTGAGCCGACTCGGTCGGGTCACCGAGTCGACTCAGCCGAGTTGGGTTTCAGGCAGAGCCAACCCAGTCCAACTCGGCCAGTTTGGCCCAGCTTTAGGTCTGGCCCAGTTCTGTTCGGCCCGGCCCAGTTTTGGGCCCAGCCCAATTTCGGGCCCGGCCCAGTTTCGGCCCAGCCCAGTTTCAGGCCCGTTTGCACTCTAGGTTTTGTTTGGCCCTTTTTGCCCGATCGCTTATTCCTTTGCTCTTTTCTTTAAACAGATTGAGCTCCTTTCAACTGAGCGTACTGTCTTTCTTGCTTTGGATTTTGAGGCACACACCAGTGAGGGGACTCATCGCCGTTTTTAGCATACATCTATGCATCTTACTTCTCCATAAAATGTACGGGTACGAAATACGGCGAATGGGGGTCCTCGGTGCTATGAGCCACTCGGCAAGGGAACTGTTGATACTATTATGTGGCGGGCCCCCATCCGGGTGTATTTGTATTCGATGCCGCAGAGGCCTCTATATAAGTTGATCATCTGGTGTCACGATTGATTGGTTGCATGGTGACCTGATTAGTGTCTATTTTTATTGATACTATGTTAAGATGCCAACATGCGAACATATGATAGGTGGTGATATATGCTTGATTATGGTGTGATATGTTGTGCTGATAATGTGCTACATGATTATGTGATAGTTAGCTTAAATTGCTAGACATTATAACATGTTTGGATGTTAACATGCCAGCCCGTGCTAAATAGTGATGTATACATCTGATTGTTATGTGATGAATTACGTAAATAACATGTGTAGGCGTAGAGGTAGCGGTGCATACATATGACTAACGTATGTGGGATGCCGGTGGGGCATGGGTACTAGGCCACATCAGGATCTAGAGACTCCCCTTGGCTTGTCGGATAGTTAGGGTGGGAATGTTATGTGGGACCGCGCTGTGGACGCGTGGTCGGGACGCAGACTCCCTTGCGATTGGAATAGGGTAGTTGTACCCCTGTATGGATCAAATGGTCGGTCCGTCTTATGTTTCTCAGACACACCTATGAGAGAGGTGTTGTCTGATTTAGAGAACAATGTACCTGGGAGTCTCAGATAAGGACTAATTGGGAGGAAGTTATGTTGGCCCTAGAGGGAGTCCTTCGGGTTGAATGTTGGTTCACTCAGGGTAGTCTTGGAAACCCCTATTGTCGCGCTGCCCGAGTACGTGGCGGATGAGGCGTCCCTAGTGGTCTAATGGATTGAGTGGTTCGCCCGCGTGGAGACCAGAGGGTGGGATAGCGACTTGTGATCCTCGAATGACCGAGTAGGCTGAGGAGGTGCTCGCCTAGGTCGAGGGACGATGCGGTGAGGGACAGCTCCCACTGGTTTGGTTTGTGATTTCCCGGATGACCGAGTAGGCTGAGGAGGTGCTCGCCTAGGTCGAGGGACGATGCGGTGAGGGACAGTTCCCGCTTGTATGGTTTGTGATTCCCCGGATGACCGAGTAGGCTGAGGAGGTGCTCGCCTAGGTCGAGGGACGATACGATGAGGGACAGCTCCCGCTTGTATGGTTTGTGATTCCCCGGATGACCGAGTAGGCTGAGGAGGTGCTCGCCTAGGTTGAGGGACGATGAGGTGAGGGACAACTCCCGCTTGTATGGTTTGTGATTCCCCGGATGACCGAGTAGGCTGAGGAGGTGCTCGCCTAGGTTGAGGGAGGATGTGGTGAGGGACAGCTCCCACTGGTATGGTTTGTGATTCCCTGGATGACCGAGTAAGCTGAGGAGGTGCTCACCTAGGTCGAGGGAGGATGCGGTGAGGGACAGCTCCCACTGGTATGGTTTGTGATTCCCCGGATGACTGAATAGGCTGAGGATGTGTTCGCCCGCTCATTGGTTGAGGGATGGTACGATGCGATGTGATGAGATATTCCAGGCTAGGACACTTGTATGGTGGCGACAGCCTGTGGTGTGATGTGGTAGTGTGTTTACCCATGGTTATGACTTTGGGGTCCGAGATTATAGGTTTGACTATTGAGACCCTGGTGCTTGGTTGATGAAACCATAGATGAGTCTGGTTGGCAGTTCGTTGAGGATTGGTGAGGTGGTTACCCTCGTGTGGTAATCAGTTTGGGACTCTAGCGAGTCCGACTCTTGGGTTGGTCGTGGTAGGCGTGCGGGTTGTCATGAAGGGTCATAGGTCTAGTTGAGGACTAGAGACCCCGATCTGATGGAGAATCAGTCTGCGTACCCGTGGATGGGTGGATTGTTGCGGTTGGGTACATAAGGGAGTTACATTACGTTGGTCAGAGGATGTTCTAGAGACCCGGTTGACGTGGGCCCTGTGCTAGGGGTCGGGCATATGTTTATATGGTCATGCATGTAGACATCTTAGACATTGTTGTGTTCATGTGATTATATGCCGTGTATGCTTGGTGACATATGGTATGTGTGTTACCCTCACTGGGCATGTAGAGCTCACCCCTTGCCTCACAGGTACTTCATAGAGGAAGGGCAGGCGGGACCCTCAATCGAACGTTGGGTGTGGAGTCACAGCTTCGTACTTGTCTTGGTTTCATTTTGTACTTGAGGACCTGTTAATGTATTTGAGATATGTGTACATTTCACTAAGTTGGATGAATGTAATAATGTGATGATGCTATAATTTGTAATTCTGATTGATGCTTACGGTTTTTGTGGGTTAGTATGGGTTGTAGGAGTGGCGTCTCCCTTCCAAAAAAAAAAAAAAGTATCCGAAATTGAATTGGATCAGTTTTAGGAGTTCGTATCAGTTTTAACGTGCCGTAGCGGGACGGGTCGTTACAGTTGGTATCAGAGCACGGTTCAACTCTCGGACTGTGCATGGGTCAGAGGTGTGTGAGATGATGACCAGAGATTAAGTTCATCCCCTGTATGGTAGGGTAGATGGGACCTATTTCCATAGTGGTGTTTTGACTTCCTTAAGCTGTTGTGGTAAGTTTGATGGGGTTGCGTTTAAGATTGGTTAGACTTTCGTTTTGTGGATTGACTCGTGGTGAGAATGAACACTTGTTAGAGTAAGGGAAAGCGTACTGGGGATTGTAACCCGAGGACCTTAGAGATTCCTCGATCCATGAAAGAGACTTTGGAGAACCAAGTGTTGGTGAGCAAATTGCTTATCTCTGCTGTCAGTGTGTGTATGCTGGAGACTCGAAGTATCTTGCTAGCGGGAAGTCAGAGTATTTGACCAGAGTACGACCTCAGTGCAGTGATCTGAGTGTGGCAGCAACACCCCGTATGGGTTGATATGTCCTACTGATGCGAGTGATGGGATAGTGCCCCTTGATTTTTAGTTCTGAGACTTGACCTGATTCAGATACGTGACTCTCTCGATGACTTTGAACTTCATCGTGGTTTGAGTTTGGGAGTATGTGTAGTGGAGACGCCTTGTTTGTCACGTCTCCGTTGGAGTGATTGGCGGATATTGTGCAGGATTACATGTATCGTATTATAGCTAGAGACGGATCTCTTAACCGTCGCTGGCATTCTATTTAGAGGTAGTGATTTACCATCAGCCAGGGTGTTGAGGGATCCGATCACCGTGTAACCTGTCAGTCAGTTTGAGCTGAGAGGGCACTAGGACGCCAGGCGTTGGGATGATACCGACAGGGGTGTTGGACATAGAGACTAGACTTGTGGGCTAGAGTCGGTGAGACCTATTGTCTAGGTATTTCACCGGGGGGCATGCCGACTTTGTTAGCCTAGAAGCAGGATGACTCGATGAGATGTTGTACCCGTGGTCGACGACTGAACAAAATTAAAGAGTAGGATGAGGTCCTTCTACTGGAGATTGACGACTTGCTGAGACAGCAGAGAGAATCCATGTTGCTCCTTGAGGATGTGTTTTGTCGGATGCGAGTTTTGATCCCATAAATGTAGCTGCCTGGCAATGTGGTTTCGACAGGTAGTGCGACAGGCTTGTTAGAATGAAGCAGAGATCGCGTCTGGCAGTTTATTCAGATTACTCCAGGTGGCAGTGCTTACAGTTAGATTGGTCAGAGAGAACGATCAGTCCTTGGTGCAATGGCGGTGATGCTGTTTTCTTGAGTGGAGGCAGACGACCACTATAGTGATAGTCGTACCGGAGGCAAAGAAAGGCCGCAGGTGTGTAGTTTATTATGATGTTTCTGGTGATGATAAGGGTTGTGTGCTGATATGGAATGGTTAATTGGTGGCTCTGATTCGAGACGACTTGATGTTGATGAGTATAACTTTTCACCAATAGCTCGGGATGGACGTTGATGGTGTTTTGCTCGGATCGGAGATATCCATTGTTGAGAAATGTTCTAAGTATTCCCCATCACCGTGGTTATGAGCATTTGTTTGTTCAGGAAGGATTGGGCATGAAGCGGACGTGATGGATGAGGTTCATGGAGTGATTGTTAATCAGGTGCGGAGATTATAGCGGCCAGTCTATGCAACGCGGTGATTCAATCAGTTTTGAGTGGCGGAACCCTGGAGAATCAACATTCAAGTACAGAGACGGTTAGACTATGGGGTTTTGTGAGGTGTGGTGGTGGATCAGATATCTAGACTGTGAGACCTGGTGGCGACTTGACTCTCCATAGCAGGTTGGTGGTAGTTCAGTTTGAGCGGTGCTGTGTGGAGGCACTTCGACTCCTTCATCATGGGTTAGTGGCTGATAGATTGGCAGAACTCACCCATCTCCTTAGGGTGAGGATTAACCGATTTCTTGAAGCGTTTGGACTGATTTACGTTGAGCAGAGGGTTAGTTTATGCGAGATGCTGAGACGGTATCGTCAGATCGAGATTTAAGTTCTACCCATCAGATCAGGCAGTGTTATGAGAGAGTTGTATGCTCAATCCTGTTTTAGCTCGGCGGACTATTTGTGGATAGACATCCGTCCAGGACAGACCCTACAGATTTCAGAGGACATGTCTTATGTTTTGCACCCTAAATTATGAGGCGGGTTAGGAGGATTGCTGGTTCTTGATAGGGCTCGAGTACGACAACATCGACAGATTGGCACTTTGGTAGTTCTATGCGAGGTACCTTGTGACCGACAAAATAGAATCCCCCATGTTGGGTGAAGACCTTGATGCAATTCTGGGGAACCATGTATGGTTAGAAGGGCTTTTGAGCTGATGAAATTGGTCAGGTGAAAGTCATTGGTTTCGATAGTGGTGCATACTATTATCCAAGTTGTTCGGTTGTTCATGGTGATTAGTGGCAGGGTTGTTTCAGTGGATAACGAGTTGTGGCATCATCTTTTGTGGTGAGGAAATTGGTTTGAGGGTGAGTTTCAGTCGTGCAGATGTAGTTTTTACTTAGATTTTTTTTACGAGATTTGAGCTTAAGGTGAATTTCTAGGACGAAATTCCTTAAAGGGGGTAGTGTTGTAATGACCCAACCCGATATTTCGAAGTTTTGGAGTCTTGGTAGCGGTGGGGAGAGTGTGGGCCCCGTGCTGGGTCCTGATTTGTCCGGTTTTGAGTTCGGAGACTCAGAGGGCAATTTGGTAATTTTGAATTATTGAATTTTCTGTCATAATAAAAAGTTTGAAAATCACACGTTTTCCCTCGACGTTTCTCATTTGATTTCTTCGGGCTTTCCTTTAAAAAAAAATAATAATAATAATAATAATAATAATAAAATATAAATATATTTTAAAAATTGGAAGCTTTTATTTTAAAAAAAAAAAAAAAAAACCCTAAACTAACCCCTTATAACCTCTTCGGCAGCACTGTAGCTATGCGCTACAGTGCCGTCCAGCCCTCTCTCTCTCTCGTTCGTTCTCTTCCTCTCTTCCTCTCTTCCTGAAACCCTAATCCCACCGCCGCCACCGCCACCTACTTTTCCCCCTTTTCTTTCATCTTCTTCCCTCCTCTCCTGTCCCTAAAACCCTAAAGGAGTGGCTGCCCCTTCCCCCTTGATGCGGTTCCTCAGCTCCTTCTTCCCTCTCAGTCGCGCACGCCGGCGCTGCTGTCCTCCCTGCTTCGGCGAGGCTTCCCTCTCTGTCGCGCACGCCGGCGCTGCTGTCGCTCTCTCTGGCTGCTGGCCGTCGCCTCTGCTTCCGGCTTAGCCCAGGTATTTCCGATTCAATCACATCTTCTCTCCTTCTTTCCAATTCTTCTTCCCCCCTTTCAATCTCTTCTAGTTTTCCTGTTTTTCCCCTTTCCTTTCCTTCATTTTCCCTTCTTTTCCCCCTATTTCCCTCAGTTTCCTGATTTCTTCCAACTAGGTTGCTGAGCCGACTCGGTCGGGTCACCGAGTCGACTCAGCCGAGTTGGGTTTCAGGCAGAGCCAACCCAGTCCAACTCGGCCAGTTCGGCCCAGCTTTGGGTCTGGCCCAGTTCTGTTCGGGCCGGCCCAGTTTCGGGCCCAGCCCAGTTTCGGGCCCAGCCCAGTTTCAGGCCCGTTTGCACTCTAGGTTTTGTTTGGCCCTTTTTACCCGATCGCTTAATCCTTTGCTCTTTTCTTTAAACAGATTGAGCTCCTTTCAACTGAGCGTACTGTCTTTCTTGCTTTGGATTTTGAGGCACACACCGGTGAGGGGACTCATCGCCGTTTTTAGCATACATCTATGCATCTTACTTCTCCATCAATTGTGCGGGTACGAAATACGGCGAATGGGGGTCCTCGGTGCTATGAGCCACTCGGCAAGGGAACTGTTGATACTATTATGTGGCGGGCCCCCATCCGGGTGTATTTGTATCCGATGCCGCAGAGGCCTCTATATAAGTTGATCATCTGGTGTCACGATTGATTGGTTGCGTGGTGACCTGATTAGTGTCTATTTTTATTGATACTATGTTAAGATGCCAACATGCGAACATATGATAGGTGGTGATATATGCTTGATTATGGTGTGATATGTTGTGTTGATAATGTGCTACATGATTATGTGATAGTTAGCTTAAACTGCTAGACATTATAACATGTTTGGATGTTAACATGCCAGCCCGTGCTAAATAGTGATGTATAGATCTGATTGTTATGTGATGAATTACGTAAATAACATGTGTAGGCGTAGAGGTAGCGGTGCATACATATGACTAACGTATGTGGGATGCTGGTGGGGCATGGGTACTAGGCCACATCAGGATCTAGAGACTCCCCCTGGCTTGTCGGATAGTTAGGGTGGGAATGTTATGTGGGACCGCGCTGTGGACGCGTGGTCGGGACGCAGACTCCCTTGCGATTGGAATAGGGTAGTTGTACCCCTGTATGGATCAAATGGTCGGTCCGTCTTATGTTTCTCAGACACACCTATGAGAGAGGTGTTGTCTGATTTAGAGAACAATGTACCTGGGAGTCTCAGATAAGGACTAATTGGGAGGAAGTTATGTTGGCCCTAGAGGGAGACCTTCGGGTTGAATGTTGGTTCACTCAGGGTAGTCTTGGAAACCCCTATTGTCGCGCTGCCCGAGTACGTGGCGGATGAGGCGTCCCTAGTGGTCTAATGGATTGAGTGGTTCGCCCGCGTGGAGACCAGAGGGTGGGATAGCGACTTGTGATCCTCGAATGACCGAGTAAGCTGAGGAGGTGCTCGCCTAGGTCGAGGGACGATGCGGTGAGGGACAGCTCCCGCTGGTTTGGTCTGTGATTTCCCGGATGACCGAGTAGGCTGAGGAGGTACTCGCCTAGGTCGAGGGACGATGGGGTGAGGGACAGCTCCCGCTGGTTTGGTTTGTGATTTCCAGGATGACAGAGTAGGCTGAGGAGGTGCTCGCCTAGGTCGAGGGACGATGCGGTGAGGGACAGCTCCCGCTGGTATGGTTTGTGATTTCCCGGATGACCGAGTAGGCTGAGGAGGTGCTCGCCTAGGTCGAGGGACGATGCGGTGAGGAACAGCTCCTGCTGGTATGGTTTGTGATTCCCTGGATGACCGAGTAGGCTGAGGAGGTGCTCGCCTAGGTCGAGGGACAATGCGGTGAGGGACAGCTCCCGCTGGTATGGTTTGTGATTCCCCGGATGACCGAGTAGACTGAGGAGGTGCTCGCCTTGGTCGAGGGACGATGCGGTGAGGGACAGCTCCCGCTTGTATGATTTGTGATTCCCCGG
The DNA here is from genome assembly GCA_013350335.1 of Chimonanthus salicifolius. Classification (NCBI taxonomy): domain Eukaryota; kingdom Viridiplantae; phylum Streptophyta; class Magnoliopsida; order Laurales; family Calycanthaceae; genus Chimonanthus; species Chimonanthus salicifolius. Next base: position 68,518,146 of record CM023538.1, on the reverse strand, counting down.
ATGACCGAGTAGGCTGAGGAGGTGCTCGCCTAGGTCGAGGGAGGATACGGTGAGGGACAGCTCCCGCTGGTATGGTTTGTGATTCCCCGGATGACCGAGTAGGCTGAGGAGGTGCTCGCCTAGGTCGAGGGAGGATGCGGTGAGGGACAACTCCCACTGGTATGGTTTGTGATTCCCCGGATGATCGAATAGGCTGAGGATGTGTTCGCCCGCTCATTGGTTGAGGGATGGTACGATGCGATGTGATGAGATATTCCAGGCTAGGACACTTGTATGGTGGCGACAGCCTGTGGTGTGATGTGGTAGTGTGTTTACCCATGGTTATGACTTTGGGGTCCGAGATTATAGGTTTGACTATTGAGACCCTGGTGCTTGGTTGATGAAACCATAGATGAGTCTGGTTGGCAGTTCGTTGAGGATTGGTGAGGTGGTTACCCTCGTGTGGTAATCAGTTTGGGACTCTAGCGAGTCCGACTCTTGGGTTGGTCGTGGTAGGTGTGCGGGTTGTCATGAAGGGTCATAGGTCTAGTTGAGGACTAGAGACCCCGATCTGACGGAGAATCAGTCTGCGTACCCGTGGATGGGTGGATTGTTGCGGTTGGGTACATAAGGGAGTTACATTGCGTTGGTCAGAGGATGTTCTAGAGATCCGGTTGACGTGGGCCCTGTGCTAGGGGTAGGGCATACGTTTGTATGGTCATGCATGTAAACATCTTAGACATTGTTGTGTTCATGTGATTATATGCCGTGTATGCTTGGTGACATATGGTATGTGTGTTACCCTCACTGGGCATGTAGAGCTCACCCCTTGTCTCACAGGTACTTCATAGAGGAAGGGCAGGCGGGACCCTCAATCGAACGTTGGGTGTGGAGTCACAGCTTCGTACTTGTCTTGGTTTCATTTTGTACTTGAGGACCTGTTAATGTATTTGAGATATGTGTACATTTCACTAAGTTGGATGAATGTAATAATGTGATGATGCTATAATTTGTAATTCTAATTGATGCTTACGGTTTTTGACTTATTGGCGGATCGCTATGGTTAGTGTGGGTTGCAGGAGCGGCGTCTCCCTTCCAAAGAAAAAAAAAGCATCCGAAATTGAATTGGATCGGTTTTAGGAGTTCGTATCAGTTTTAACGTGCCGTAGCGGGACGGGTCGTTACACCCTCTACCCAGGATCGATGATTTATTTGACCAATTGAGGGGTTCTAGCCATTTTTCAAAGATTGATTTGATGTCTGGTTATCATCAAATACAGGTTAGGGAGGAAGATATAGAGAAGACAACCTTTCGGACGTGGTATGGACTGTTCGAGTTCGTAGTCATGCCATTTGGACTCACAAATGCGCCGGCTGTGTTCATGGACTTAATGAATAGAATCTTCCGTCCATATTTGGATCAGTTTGTAATCGTGTTCATTGATGATATTCTGATTTACTCCAAGAGTCAAGAAGAACATGCAGAGCACCTATGGATAGTTTTGAATACTTTGAGGTAGAATAAACTATATGCCAAGGCCAGTAAGTGTGAGTTCTGGCTATCGCAAGTAAATTTCTTTGGACATGTTATATCCAAGAAGGAATAGCCGTGGATCCGGCTAAGGTGGCAGCAGTAAAAGACTGGAAAGCCCCAAAGAATGTAACCGAAATCCGCAGTTTCTTGGGATTAGCGGGTTAATTATCGGAAATTTATCATGGATTTTTCCAAAATAGCGTCTCCATTGACTCGACTCACTCAGAAAGGAGTCAAGTATGAGTGGACAGATCAGTGCAACCGGAGATTTGAAGCACTAAAAGAGAGACTTACAAGTGCTCCTATTTTCATTTTGCCGAAAAGGGGCAAAGGATATGAAGTACAATGCGATGCTTCAGGAGAAGGACTAGGGTGTTCACTCATGCAAAGTCATCATGTGGTGGCATATGGGTCAAGACAGTTAAAAATACACGAACGTCTTTATCACACACATGATCTGGAGCTAGCTGCAGTGGTCTTCGCTCTCAAAAGTTGGAGACACTACCTCTATGGCGAGAAATTTGAGGTATTTTTTGATCATAAGAGTTTAAAATATTTATTTGATCAGAAGGAGCTCAACCTGAGGCAGCGTAGATGGATGGAGTATCTGGCGGATTATGAGTTCGAGCTTCGATACCATCCAGGCAAGGCAAAGAAGGTGGCGGATGCCCTCAGCCTCCTATCACATGCATCGGTAGCATGCTTGATCAGAACAGAATGGGAGATGCTGCACACCATTTGAGAGTTCAATCTCTATATCAACAACCGTGGGAGTATGTATAATTTAATCATACAGTCCAATATAGTCACGAAGATTGAACAAGAACAAAGAGCAGACCCGAAAGTGAAAGAGATATGGGCCAAGATGTCCACCGGTGTAGTCTTACCGGAATGGGAATTACGACCGGGACAGGGTCTTTTATTCCGGGGAAGAACATATATGCCAAAGAGTTGTAGGAAAGAGCTACTGATTGAGGCACATTAGTCCAAGCTCTCCATCCATCCGGGTAGCACTAAAATGTATCATGATCTAAAGAGGCATTATTGGTGGCACGGACTAGAAAGAGATGTGGCGGAATTCGTGGCACATTGTCTAACTTGTCAGCAAGTTAAGACTGAACATCAAAAGCCACCAGGGTTACTCAAACCCTTAGCAGTACCAGAATGGAAATGGGAGCACATTTCCATGGATTTTGTAACGAGGTTGCCGAGATCATCAAAGGGCAATGATGCCATATGGGTCGTGGTAGATCGCCTGACCAAGTCTGCACACTTCATTCCTATTAAGATGACGGATTCATCTGAGACGTTAGGTCGGCGATACATCAAGGAAATTATTCGGCTACATGGCATCCCCCAACTATAGTATCTGACAGAGATGGTCGGTTTACCGGCAGAGAGTGGCAAAGCATGCAGTCAGCCATGGGGACAGATTTACTAACTAGCACCGCTTTCCATCCACAGACTGATGGACAATCAGAAAGGACGATACAAACCTTGGAAGACATGCTGAGAGCGTGCATGTTGGATTTCAAGGTTGGATGGGAGGACCACTTGCCACTGGTGGAGTTCTCGTACAACAATAGTTATCAGGCAAGCCTTCAGATGGCTCCATTCGAGGCTTTATATGGAAGGCCTTGTAAATCCCCAGTGTGCTGGACAGAGGCTGGTGAGCCTGCGCTGATTGGACCTGAACTCGTCGCAGAGGCTACAGCACAAATTCAGTTGATACGTCGGCACTTATTGACTGTACAGAGTCGGCAAAAGAGCTATGCTGATAAAAGAAGAAGGTTTCTGGAATTTGAAGTGGGAGACATGGTATTTCTAAAGGTCTTGCGACGGAAGGGACATATGAGGTTTGGAAAGAAGGGAAAATTGTCACCAAGATTTGTGGGACCGTTTTCCATCATAAGAAGAGTGGGGATGTGGCTTATCAGATAGCACTCCCTTCACAATTAGCAGCTCTACACGATGTGTTTCACGTGTCAATGCTAAGGAAGTATAATCCGGATCCGTCCCATGTTTTGAATGTCAAGATATTCAAGTGCAAAGCGACGTGACGTACATCGAAAAACCGGTCGGGATAGTGGAGGCTGAAAAAAGGGTGTTGCGGAATAGAGCGATTCAGTTTGTCAAGGTGGTGTGGGATCGACATGGTGTTGAAGAAGCCACTTGGGAACTTGAGTCGGAGATGAGAACAGCTCACCCCGAATTATTTGTATAGTTAATTTGAAAACCCTACTTCGTTCAATTTTCAGGACGAAAATTTTAAAAGAGGGTTATATTGTAACACCTCAATTTTTCAATAAAAAAGGATAATTATGAAAATGCCCCTAAGTTGGAAAATTTAATGTTTTCGTTATTAGATGAGGAAATTGTGGGGCCCATTGCTCAAACTAAGATCTTAAAAGTATATTATAAGGGTTTGATTAAATTGAACGAATAATGTGCATCAATTGGGTCAAAAATGGCTAAATGGGTCAAAGGGCCCAAATGGGACCCAACGGGTCAAATGGACTTATTAGACCATTGGGTGAGCCCAAATTTAATGGGGTTAAGCTAAATTGATTGGAAATCAAGTGGAGCAAATATGGGTACGCTTGATGCACATGTGAAAACCATTTATAAATGGCCAAAATACCCATAATTGGGTCATGGCGTCAAAAACGGGTCAAGGAGTTAAATGGGGACCCAATGGGTCGGGTTGACCAAGTTTGTGTAATGACCCGGAATTTGTGAATCACTGTGGTTATTATTTATTTTAGTGATGGAAATTGAGAATTTTAATGGAATAAATGTTAAGTGAATCAAAATTTGGGCAAAGGCCCAAGTATGGTCCAATGGACCATGGGTTGGATGAAATTCATTTAGTTGGTCAATAATGATTAATGTAATGGCCCGGAATTTGTAAATCAAAATATATGTGGTTATTGTTTGTTTTAATGGTGGAAATTGGAAATCTAATGGAATAAAGGGTAAATGGACCAAAATTTGGACAAAGGCCCAACTAGGGCCCAATGGATTATGGATTGGATTTAAGTTTACTTAAAGGGTCAATGGTGGTCAATTGGGCCAAGGATGGTCAAATTAGGCTCAATACCCATTTGGGACCCAATGGGTCAAGATAATGTAAACTCTAAGATAAAGAGGTAAGGATGACTGTAATTGGGCCATGGGCCCAATGGTGGCCCATCTAGTGGGAATGGACTTAATGAAATTTGAATCACCTAAGTTGGTGATGAGTTGACCAAGGTGACATGGTCCAATGGGACCCACCTCCACCTCACTAAGTGAGGTGGCGTGTGGACCAAGGTTTGGTGGGGCCGACCACCATGGTTGACTTGGTCAACCATGGGTGGATACATAGAAGGAAGATAAGAAATGGAATTAAATTAGGTGAGAATTAATTAACCTAAGGTAATTAGTTAATTTATTAAATGATTAAAATAATCAAATGAGGTGGTCAAATGGTCAAATGGTTAAATAAAGACCAAAAGCCATCTCATTTGTAAATACAAAAAAAAAAAAAACGTTGGGTGGTGGTTTATCTCAAATACCACCATGAATCTTAAAGCATAAAGCATAAACCATTAAAGTATGGAAAATATCTTAAGGCATCAAAAAAAAAAAAAAAAAAAAAGGAAACGTTGGCTAGTTGTCTTGGGTCATAAAGCATGAGAAATATCTCATGTGGGGTGGTTGGGAGAGTTAATGTAAAGTATAACTAAAGCAACCCAAAGAGATAAGATAAGTTTTTATCTTATTCTCTCCATTTCACCCTCATCTCATTCTCTCCATCTCTTCCACTCTCTCATGGCCGTTCCTCATCTCTAAGGAAAAAAAAAAGAAGAAGGAAAATTTGGAAGAGAAGAAAAGAAGAAGAAAAGAAGAGAAGAAAGGATTTAGCTTGGGCCCTTCACCTCAAAGCCAAGGAAGCTAGACACCTCTTTATCCTCTCCTCCCTTCTCTCTCTCAAATCAAACCCTATCATGGCCAAGCCCAAGCTTGGGGGTTTTCACCATTGATCAAGCATCCTAGCCGATCAAACAAGGAGAGGAAGGAGAAAGGAGGCTAAAGAAGCCGACGGGAGTGGCAAAAGTCGGAAGAGGCGTCGGATTGTAAGTATTTTCTTAAACAAGAAATTTTGGATTTTTAGGGTTTAAGATTTGGGATTCATTTTGTAAACTTAATGGTTGCCAAATGATTTTATGCCATGGATTTTAAATCCATCAATTTGAAGGATGGAAAGTGGACAAAACCCTAATGGGTAAATTAGGGTTAGGTTAAGGAAAAATAAATGGATTGAGTGCATTGTGTAATTAGGTATTAATCAAGCATGGAGAATGTTTATAATTTTTAGTGTTGTAAATAATTGAATGTCGTGAATTTTGTAAAGAAGTTTGAAATGAGAGAATCATAGGAGATGGAAGTATGGAGAATGGTAGGATTTTTAAGTGCTTAATGAATAAATGTAAAGTGTCTTTGTGATAAAAAAGGGCACCAATGGACTAATGGACCATGAACCATGGGTTTGGCTATGGTGTATGGCCAAACCCTATGGTGGTGTAATGGTGGTCAAGTGGTGGATTTAATGTTTATGAAAAAAAAAAAAAATGGGGAATGTTAATAATGTATGATGAAATCCCCACATGGAGGGACTTGTGATGTGTTAGATTGAAATGTGAATGATGTTTATGGCCTCCAAAGGGCATGAATGGATAATGGACTCAATGTGGTTTAAATGCATAAGGTAAACCCCATGGGAAGACTTGATGAATTGGGTATTTTGAACCCATGAATTAATTTTATGAACCACTTTATGTGGCTAAGTTTATGGATTCGAATGTGATCAAGGATGATGATTTAAATATGTGAATAGGCCAAAGAAAAATAGGATAAAGACATCATGGGTTCGGCCATGGTGTATGGCCGAACCCATGACCCATTTGTGGGTAAACTTATGGATTAAGTTTGGTGTTATGTATGTGAGAAATGAATGAGGTTTAGAGTATTTAAAGGGCTGATTTTTAATAACTCAATTGTAGATCATTATGGCCTAAGGTTAATGTGTTTTTATATGATTAAATTAATGGACTTTAGGATAAATTAAGTGGCTAAATTTAATGATTTTTAAGATATGTGTGATGGGTCATTAATGGATCCAAATCTATAAATCAAGTATGGACTTTATCATGCATGGATGAATGAGTGATTAGCCATGGAGGAAGGGGTAGTGGCAAAATTGTAAATAATGGCTAAAATGAAGAACTCCATGGGAGATGATCATGGGTTTAGGGATTCTAAGTAATTGCATTATTTATGGCTAAATAAAGCCTAGGATGGCTAGATAGTTTTAAACTCACAAATTAAAGGGGTTAATGGATTAAATGGGTCCCGCAAAACCTAAATGGTGACCGATTATTCATGTGGACTTGGAAATGATTAATGGGCTTAGAAATAGTTAAAATATGGACTGATTATGTGTATGTAATAAGGTATTGGACATCGCAAGCGGTGCATGATCGGCGACCGGGTCTGTCGGACGGAAACGGAAGAAAGAACGCTAGTCGGTATTCGGTAGGATTCTAACCTTTTTGTAAGCCATGGATTGAGTGATGGTTTCCTTGAATTATTTCGGAAATTATATGGTATGTTTTAAGATGGGTTTTGAATTATGTATTATGTAGGGGTTTTTACTTGATTCATTCCGGTAAGCATATGATTGGTTTAAAATGGGTTTTAATGCTATGATGTGATTATGGAGGCTTCGCTTGATCTATTTTGGGTAATCAAGTTATATGTTTTATTGATGGGATTTTCTTTAAATGTCATGGTTTGTTATTATATTCATTACATGGCATATGGCATCTACATCTCATGCATGGCATGGGAGGGATATGACAGGGGAAGGATGAAATGAAACCGAAGTCCATGCTTCGTCGGGGCGACCGATAAATAGACATGGAGATATTTTGATGTGTTTGATGTATCAGGGATGTTGTATGTAATTATGATACCTTGATGATGGTTCTTCCATCAAGGGGGAGGATTTGTGATTGTTTTATATCTGGACGAGGTTTTGCCGTCCAGGGGAATGATTTGTGATTGTTTTATATCTGGACGAGGTTTTGCCGTCCAGGGGAATGATTTGTGATTGTTTTATATCTGGACGAGGTTTTTCCGTCCATGGGGATGATTTGTGATTGTTTGTATCTTGACGAGGTCTTGCCATCAAGGGGGATATGACAGCATGATGGTATGGATGATGGGTGGGATTCATAACATCGACACCCATGGCATAGCATTCATTTTTATGGTCTTCGTTATGTATTATCTATATGCTTTGTTATCACTAATCCATGTGTTAGCCCTACTCGGAGTCCTACTGGGCGCGTGTTCTAACGCCCTACTTCTACCCTAGCTGACGATGCAGGAGATGGCGGAACGGAAGGACAGGACGGGAGTCAAGCTTAGGAGCTTGGGAAGGCGGACTAATTATTTTGTTTGAGTTTATTTTGGGAAAATGTGTATTTGCATAATTTAGCTTGTCGGAAATGTAATAACTTAGATGTCTTGCTATGTTTTATAAATTATTTTGGACAGTACAGTATGAGGGCATTTTAGTAATTTAATGGATATCTCTTCCCTGCTATCTGAAGATTGGTAGGATAATGTCTATTATCATCCGCACTTATTTTTATGTTCCGTGAGCTTACTTGCTACGCGTGAACCGTACTCGTGGACTTATGTTCCACGCACGCGTAGGGTTGGCCAGTTAAGGGCCGGGCTTTAGAAGCTCGGAACTTAACTCGCGTCGTGACGTCCGCGCCCTTTGTCACTTTTATTTAAAAAAAAAAAATTTACTCTGATTTTACGGTGAAAAGGGGCGGGTGTTATAGTTTGACCACGGCTGACCGTGTGGGCCCTCAAATGAGCTCAATGGTGAGTCAAATCAGGTTGAGTGGGACTGAATTGAGTTGGTTTTGAATTAAGAAATGAGTTGACTCAAGTGTAATTAATGTATGGTATTTAATGTGGTGAGTTAAGCCATTGAGTTAGGTGAGTCAAAATGGAAATCAAAGGGTATGTAAATTCAGTGAGTTAAGTGGAATATGAGGAGTTGTTTTTGGTCTCAAACAAACCAAAACAAGTCCCACACGTTGGGGACTTGTTATGGTGAGTTCCATGCTAAATTTTTAATGTAAATGGATGAGAATTGGATGAGTTACATGGGGAGCTGAATGGTTTACATTGGTTAGTGCCAATGGGTTCTTTGGCTGGCAGCAGGTGTCTCATTGAAATGGGCAAGAGTTATGAGGGAAATGAATAGAATAATTGGCTGAATTACAAAAGAGATAGATCATCTCATTTGGCCAATTTTCACATTGAAAATCTTAAGAATTCCCATCTCTCCCTCTCTCCAAACTTGTTTTCTTGGCTGAACCAGCAGAGGTGTTTGCACCAATTGATCAAGCATAAACCAGCAAAGGAAGGAAGGCAAAGAGGGAAGAAGGCAAGGAGCAAAGGCAAAGGAAGATTGGTAAGTGTTAGGTGTTATTTTGTTTAATAAGATGGAACAAATGGAGCATGTATTGGGCCATGGGTATGGCCGAATGCATCAAGGTTTTAATCTTGAGTAATGGAGGTTTTAAAATTGTAAAAGGGATCATTGGGTTCAGCCACCTTGGAGGGCCGAACCCCATGAAATAATTGGTTGGTTTTATATGGTGTTTGAAACATAAAAATCATGCAATTTGTGGGACTGGTTTAGAGGTTTTTATTTTATTTAAAATGCATGTTTTAAAAAGGGTTAAAACATGGATTTGAATGTTATAAAGGACTGAAGGTAACATGGGTCTAAACCATGGATATAAATTGATAAAATGGATCATTGGGCTCGGCCATCTTGGATGGCCGAACCCCATGAAATGATGTTGGAATTTTGATGGTTTTTGTAAGTTAAAACCATGCAAATAATTTACTGTTTTTGGATGATTAGATTAGACATAAGATGAATGTTTAAGAGGTTCAAACCAAAGGCCATAGGGTTCAGCCAATGAGCATGGCTGAACCTCATGAAATGGTGTGATAATTTTTATGGTTAATGATGATGGTTTTGAGAGATAAAAACCATACATTACCATGGGGTTTTTATGAGATTTACATGAAGATAATTTACTGATTTTAGTCAGCCAATATATGGCTGAACCATGGTAATATTATGGTTAAGTTACTGATTTAAATCAGGGATAGATCATGGACCAATTGAATCAAGAGAACCATTGGGTTCGGCCATGTGTATGGCCGAACCCCATGGACTATTTTTGGATGGTGTGTTTGGATTAGATCCTATTGGAAACTATGATTTGTTTTATGCTTTTGATCTAAGAATTACCTAGGCTTAGTTATGGATTGAATACTAAGTTGATCAACCATGATATAAGATGGAAAGTGGGGACAAAAACCAAATTGGTGTGGTTCGGCCATGTGTATGGCCGAACCCCACTAAGGGTCATTGGTGGTCTTAATGTGTAGCTAATTATGTGATTAAAGATGTGTGAATGAATGATTTAAAGGAACAAATAAAGATGAGAGGCTCGGCCATGTGTATGGCCGAACCCCACCAAGACGGTTTAGTTTTGGTTATTGATGTTTAAGGAAAAGGTTAGTCTCAATGGCATAATGGTAAATATGGAGGAAACGTTCAAAGATGAATTGATCAAAAGAATGGACTTATGAGTCAAAACTCAAGATGGTATGGTTCGGCCATGTAGTATGGCCGAACCCTACCATGGTTTATTTGAAGGTATGGTTTAAGTGTAGGGTTGTAATTATATGAAAGAGTGGCAAAATTGTAAATAGGTGAGGTTCGGCCATGGGGTATGGCCGAACCCCACATAGTGCATTTTTGGGACTTAGACCAAGTTGGAATTATATAATGAATGTTTAATTTGTTGCTATGAAAATAAGGTATCGAGACTTGCGAGAACGGCGTACGAGTCCTGAACGTCTGACGATTAAGAAAGATCGAATACTGAAATGAATCTTCAATAGGTTTCCCTACCTACTTGTAACCACAAATATGTTTTGGTTTTATCATGTTTTCATGAGATATGTTGTATTTGTTATTATGTTTCAAATGTGGTTTTGAATGATGAGCTATGTATTTAAAAAGTGATATACAATGCATTGACATCTCATGCATGGCATGGGGTGGTGGGAATGGAACAACATAATGATAAGTATCATATCCAGAGGAAATATGGATTACTATGGATTAACTTGACATAAGCACCATACCCAGAGGAAATGAGGATTACTCTGGCTTACCCATCCGGAGGAAATGAGGACTACTCCTGAATATCTTGACGTAAGAGTTTCTTGAGATAATGGCTATGTAGACTTGTGATGGGTAGGACTCACTACATGTGCATATACATAGCATTGGTTTTCAGATGTTTTATTGATTATCATTTACTATGATACATATGCATGTTTTATAAGCTAACCATGTGGTAACCCTGATCGGGAACCTACTGGGCGCGTTGATCTAACGCCCTAATTCTATCCTCAGATGAGAATGCAAGTACAAGGAAAGGAAAAGAGAAGGTCGATGACCAGGCGGGGAGCCAAGCCTAAGCACTTGATTGTTGATTAGGATTTCTTTATTAATGTCTTTTAGTTATATTTTGTGGACATGTAATAATTTGATACCTTGCTATGGTTTGTCTAGGATATTAACAATGGATGATTGGTTTATGTTATTTATTAATTGAGACTGATACTTGCTATCTATTCTAGCTATTTCCACAGTTAGTCTAGTTTATTCCGCAAGTCATTGTATAGTTCCATGTGTGGTTTGTTATCGTGGGTTTAGTCCACACACACATGGGTGGCCAGTTAAGGGTCGGACTTGGGTAGTCCGAACTTAGCTCGCGTCGTGACGCCGCCTGCTCTCTGCCGTTGTTATTTTATTATTAATTTTTTTAAAAAAAAAATTAGACTCTGATTTTTTGGAGAGGGCGGGGCGTTACAATACCGGAATGGGAGTTAAGACCGGGACAAGGTCTTGTATTCCAAGGAAGGATATATGTACTAAAGAGCTGTGGAAAAGAAATATTGATTAAGGCACATCAGACCAAACATTAAACTCATTCAGGAATCACCAAGATGTAGCACGACCTGATGAGACATTATTGGTGGCACGGACTAAAAAAAAGATGTGGCAGAATTTGTGGCTCAACTTGTCAACAGGTTAAGACAGAACATCAGCAGCCACCAGGGTTACTCAAACCCTTACCAGTGCCAGAATAGAAACAGGAGCACATATCCGTGGATGTTGTGACAGGGTTACCAAGGTCACCAAAGGGCAACAATGCGATATGGGTCGTGGTAAACTGACTGACCAAATCTAAACATTTTATTCCCATCAAGATGAGAGACTCATTTGAGACTTTAGGTTGGCGGTATATTAAGCATATCATCAGATTGAATGGTATACCTCAGACTACTGTGTCTGACAGAAATGGTCGATTCACCGGCAGAGTATGGCAGAGCATGTAGACGGCCATGGGAACAGACTTATTGACTGAGTATAGTATTCCATCCACAGACTGATGGGCAGTCTAAGAGGACAACAAAGAACAAAAGATATTACGGAACCGAGAGATCCGGTTTGTCAAGCTGGTATGGGATCGACATGGCATTAAGGAAGCCATATGGGAGCTCGAGTCAGAAATGAGGACAACTCATCATGAGCTATTTATGTAGTTGTTTAAAACCCTACTTTACTCGATTTTCGGGACGAAAATTTTAAAAAGAGGGTTGTATTGTATCACCTCGGATTTTCAGTTAATTATTTTTGTATGAAAATAATCCATTTAATTTGTGAACATTGGTTATGGACCTAGGGTTATGTTATTTTTATTAAAATAAATAGAATATTAACTAAGGTTTAGACCAATGGCATTTTGGTAATTAATGGAATAAATGAACAAAAAAGGGTGAGGCTCGGCCATGGTGTATGGCCGAACCCCACAAGTTTGGTTAATGGACTTTAAATGTTGTAAATCAAGTGGGACTTGATTTTGATTTATTATTATATTATAAGGTAACGGGATCTCACAAGCGGTGCGCGATCGGTGATCGATTCTTAGACGAAAGACTCAAGCACTCGATAGTGATCTTTGGAAGGATTCCACCTCTTTGAAACCATGGGTTTATGTAAATTGTTTTTACCTTGATTTAATGATTTTATATTGCAAAGGATATGTTTCAAATGGTGATTTTATATGCTATGTTTATTTGATAAAATAACATGTGTTTTAAATATGAACTTTTAAATGCTATGATTTTGTATAATTGCATAGCATGTGGTATTTGCATCTCATGCATGGCATGGGAGGGATGACAGGTAACCGGGGACCCACACTCCGTCGGGGAGTCCGTAAAACACTCGTGGGGGGATACCTTGATGATGAGAATCCCATCAAGAGGATACTATGTATGAAGACCTTGATGATGAGCATTCCATCAAGAGGATACTATATATCTGGACATCCACACTCCGTCGGGGCGTCCGTAAAACACTCGTGGAAGGATACCTTGATGATGAGAATCCCATCAAGAGGATACTATGAATTTGTGATGGGGGGTGATTCATTACATATGATAGCGTGGCATGGCAT